>VZTO01004764.1:0-34455 GCA_013400615.1 Syrrhaptes paradoxus | reverse complement strand
TTCTCCTCTCCCCGGGGATCTGATCCCTGACTTAGGCAAATCCTCATCCTCTTCATTTGCCAACACAGATGCAAAAGTAAATATTGGAAGTGTCGGTGTCGGCTTCTTATCCTCTTCTGCCTCCAATTTCCCTCTGTCGCCCTTATCTGCGCTGTATCCACTTATCTCCTGTGTATATTTAATGGTTTTTCCTTTCCTGCTTTTGTAAAAGCCGGGAGATTCTCCGTCGTTAACTGTCTTCTCTCCTTTAATTATGTACTCGTGTGTTTACCTTCCCGAACCTGTGCCCCTTACTTCTAACACATCCCTACATCTAAGCAGGTGAGTTTGCTTTGATTAAAAGATAGGGACGCACCAAAATCCCCTTGTTTTGCAAACTCCAAACCTGGGGCTGTTTGAAACCTGAATTCTGCATCGAGCCGACGTTTTTGTCTCTGCTTTGAACGCCGCTGTGGCGGTGCACGCGCGAGGTGTAGGATATAACACCGTCGCAGCCCTCGTGGTGGTGCTCTGTAGGAAATCAAGGGGGTTTTTATGTCTCCACGTCTTGATTTTCCTGCCTGGGAGATGGAGGTGGAATTTCCTACCAAGAGGAAAGAGTCGTGCAGGTGAAAGCTACTCCAGCAGGNGGAGGGGGGACTTGAGCTGCCCTCTCCATTGGGATTTTTTTTTTTTGTGGATGCAGGAATATTTGGGGAGAGACTATATCTGAATAGTCTCTATATGTAGATATATTTATATCTGTAGGGCGTGTGTAGTTTAAGCCAGAACATGAGCAGCAAACCCCCAAAATGTGTTGGAGCATCTTCCTCCTTGGAGAGATGCATCCCAGCTGGATGCTTTGTCCCAACATCTGATCCACCCCAAGCCTTAAGATTTATGTTCTGATCGTTGCTGATGTTATAACCTGATTATGAATCGATTTTCTTACCTGAGAACTCCACACAATAGTGTTTATTGCATAACAATTCCCATCAGGAGAATGTCTGGTCGGATGATGTACGGCGATGCTAAATGTTGCCGTAGCGTAGGGGTTCTGCTTTTTTTTTTTGCAAGATGCAGCAGTTTGTAATTTCTAGATCAATACGAGGATGTGGGGGATTTTTTTTGAATTTTAATGAATAAACTACACTGGTGTTTGTTGTTTACCTGCTTTCTGATTTTTGAACAAGTGGCTCTAGTGATAATTACCAAAATTCTGTAGTTGCAGAAGGAGGGGGAAGAGCAGGGGGGGAAAACCTGGATCCTTCGTAACTATCCAACTGGGCAATTATCTCCATACTGTATGTGCTGCTTTTCTATAAATGTTGAAATTCAGTAATTACCGCTAGAGCCAGCCGTGACATTTCGAAAGCAGATACATAACAAATAGGGATGCTATGGAGTCATTAAAATTCAGATATCAAAACAGCTCTCTGTATTCCTCTTTGAATGAATCCATCTCTTTGTTTCATGAGGAATTCAGTTGCCAATTAAATAGTCGTTTTTCTTTTTCTTCTTTTTTAATTATTTTTTTTGCCTTTCTCTTTTTTTTTTCTCTTTTCTCTTTTCCTTTTACAAACAAATTCTAATCTCTATGAAAGGAGCTGAACTGACAGTCGTGACAGTTGGTGCATTAGAAAAAAAAACATGGGTGGGTTTAGTCCTTCCTAAGGAACCCAGCCAACACCTCCCTGGCTTTGAAAATGGTCAGGTTGTATCAAAAATTTAGGGGGGTGGCTGTTTTTCCCGACTATTCCCCTTTTCTCTTTCTGGCACCATTTTTTCCTCTCATCCTGTAAGGAAAAACATCTTTTCAGGTTGCTAATAACTTTGGGAAATCTTTTTTTTTTCACCTGTCCCACCAGGGCTCTGGTTTGATCGCCGACAGGAAGAGCTCATTTATTTCCCAAATTGTTATTCGCGCCGCAGTCTCGTAGCAATCACTGGCATCTGGCAGTTGCATTGGGTTGTGTTTTTTTTGGTTTTTTTTTTTTTTTATTTTTAACAATGTTGTCTTGTTTACGAGTTTGACTCTTGGAAGACAGGATTTGATGCCTCCCAATCAGTCGCTAATGAAACGGAAGGATTGACAGCGTGGAATTGATCCTTCCTTTGTAATCCCCTAACAGCCAGACGTGTTTGTTCCTGAATCTGTCAGGGGGCTGGATGTAAACCAGGTGTGATGAGGAACCCGTGCGCTTGAAAACAAGGAGAACAGCGGTTTCGTCAACCTCGTGAGGAGGAAAAACCTGTAGGGTTTCTACGCCTCCTCTCTCCCCATATCTGAGTGCTGCTTGTTTATTTTTTCCCTGAATATTTTAGGGATGTATTTATTCTGAGAGAGGGTGGAGAGGGTGGTGTACATGGAGGTAATCCTGATCCTTGAGTATGGGCAAGCACCACGAGTCTAAATAATGATAATTAAGCAGCTTGGAGATGTCTGTGCTCCTAATGACCCACAGAGTTTGTTTTTTATGGCTTTCCTGTAGCATCAGCTTGTACAATTTTGTATGATGGGGATAAACTTTTGAGCAGGGCCTGTAGCAATAGGACAAGGGGTGATGGTTTTAAAGTAAAAGAGGAGAGGTTTAGACTAGATATAAGGAAAAAATATTTCACGCTGAGGGTGGTGAGACACTGGCACAGGTTGCCCAGTGAGGTCGTAGATGTCTCATCCCTGAAAACATTCAAGGTCAGGTTGGACGGGGCTCTGGGCAACCTGATGTAGTGGAAGATGTCCCTGCTCACTGCAGGGGGTTGGACTAGGTGACCTTCATGGTCCCTTCCAACTCAAACTGTTCTATGATTCTATAAATTTTAAGAAGCCTCAAGTCCATCCCTTGGTTACCCAGTAGAGGACATCCTCGATTACATCTCCATTAACGCCTCTCATTAGCAGAACCTTCCATGAAGCCCATTCAAGGAGAGCTTGTCTCAGGTTTATTCTCGAGCCCGATGCGTACGTGTTAAGGTGAATAGGAATTATGTTCCCTTCAAGGAGAGACGAGGCCCTTGTGTTGACTTACATTATCATTTATCCTAACAAAAAGAGCTTAAAATGTTAGCATATTCTTTTGAAAACGGAGCTTTGCATCCTATTAAGAGGAAGGGAACGCAACCCGTGGCGCATTATATTTCCAAGCGCCTGTCAAGGAACGCTTAGGGCTGTCGCCTGCTTACTGAGCATCCCAGT
Source organism: Syrrhaptes paradoxus (assembly GCA_013400615.1). NCBI lineage: Eukaryota > Metazoa > Chordata > Aves > Pterocliformes > Pteroclidae > Syrrhaptes > Syrrhaptes paradoxus. The sequence goes on along the minus strand of VZTO01004764.1, from coordinate 31,280 downwards.
GATAGGAATAAATTGTGAATCGCTACCGGTGTGCTGATCCCCTAAAAAAGACAGGAGACGCCGTTCAATTAAAATGCGAGCCAAACACAAAGCTTGGATCCGCATCGGATGGAAACACGGGGAACTGGGGGTTTTGGAGAGCTAAAAAAGATATTTCCCAAGGAAAGGGTGAATAGAAACGTATCTTCTAGCTTGGTTGTGGAGGGTGGGGGAATTGGCATGAGATTCCAACTTGGAATCTGATTTGGGAAATTTGGTTGCCCGGGGAAGCTGTGGATGCCCCAGCCCAGATTGCTCAGAGCCTCATCCAGCCTGGCCTTGAACCCCTCCAGGGATGGGGCATTAGATCTTCAGCTGGTGTAAAGCATCACAGGTTTGCTTTAAACAACAGAGTAGGGCTTTGTAGACTGGGTGAAGGAGTGGGCATGGACATGCCCTTCCAGAGCTCCATCACGCATGAGATGAGGCAAGAAATGACATCAGGCAGGTTTTGCATCTTCATTGGCATCAGCGTTACCTCGGTGCAAGTTCCTACACGCTGCCACGTGCCGCATCCGTCTCTGCGAGCGCGGGCAGGTGAAATGAAGACGTCTTGCTGTCCTTTCTCATCAACGGCCGTGCATCCAAAATCCCACTGATAGGCACAGCGCTGTTCCCTTCCCTGTCCGCTTTGATTAATTTGGTGCCTTATCTCCAGACTCTGTGTATTTGTCTTGGTTTTTGCTTTTTTTGATGCAGAAGTTTCTCCCCCCTCCTTTTAACCACAATTCTGCCACGAAGCCCTATGCTATCTAGGTTGGTGTGGCACAGCAAGATGATGCGCAAAGTCCCTGTGCATTACAGAGCACAAAATCCACCCACGGATCCTCTTTACAGGACTCCAGAAACCAACACTAACACCGACTCACCACCCTGAGAACCGGCAAAAAGCTCTACAGCTTTCAGGGACTTCAAACCCAGCGATATCACGGGGGCTTTGGGCTTGCATAAAATACTTTGAGCTTGAACACAGAGGAGGGAATAAAAGCTCAGCAAAGTCCGTTGGAAAGGTTTCTTGTGTGCAGAGGAAGATAATATATGGTAATGAGGACAGCAGCGAGTTGCTGCAAGTTACAAGAACTTATCGCTGCTCTCTGCTGTCGCGGCACATTCCCGGGATTCGGTCTCGCCGAAGCGGCGTGAATAGATTTATTTTGTATTGTTAGACTGTCAGGCCACTGCAGAGCAACAACTTCCAAACGATCGCTTCTCCAGCATGCACAAGTTGGGAATTACATGCTTGTAAGTCCCCAGCAAACAAACAGGGTGGGCTGATGGCTTGCTCGGCAAAAACCTTGCTCCCTCTCTGTGCTCGCCATGTACGGTCTTCAGCTCGGCATTAGCCTCCCTCCTACCAAACCCAATGAGGCTGTTATTAAAAATGATATCAATTTATTTCTAGCAGCAGAGCATGCTGGAGCAACCGAGCATGTAATCAAGGAGAAGAGAGAAGCACTTTCTTGCTGATCCCTAATAAGATGTTATTTGAGTTGGTTGGCTTGGGCTGGAAGGAGTTTGAAGACGGGGAGGTGGCCCATCTTGTGGTGACACATCTTTCCTTGTCTGCTGGGTCAACAGGTCTTTTTTTCTGGGGTTTTGTCCCAGTGTTGCTGTCCCTGGCAGTGGGGATTTGAGTTTATAGGTGTTGGGGGTGACTTGGGTGTGGAAAGCGTCTAACTCGGACAGGGGCTGTGGGAGGTGGTTGGTAGTGTCGTTGTCCATAGCTGTAGGTGACACTGTGGAAATGTGCCCGTCAAAGGGGTATGTTGCAGCAGGTTGGGTAGTTCAGCCTTTACACAGCATGTGTGGGCACGGAGATAACTGCTGTAAGAGCAGGAGCTCCTCTTGGGTGCAGAATAAAAGGGAAGGACCAAGATTTAGAGCCATGGAGGTGGAACAAGGCAGGAGACTGGAGGAGTGCCCAGGCTTTTGTATTATTGTTCTTGGATTTCATTTAGTCCTGAAAAGGTAAACATAATGGCTGCTCCTTGGCGTTCACTGACAAATTACCTTTTTTTCCCCTTTCCTTTGGCTCTTCTGAATATCTCCAGAAGTTTATTTCTCCTTGTGGTGGGTGTTACACGTGTAGGTCTCATCTGAATCCCCTTTTCTGGATTAATACCCTTGGTGTTGGGTTGACAGTTGGACTTGATGATTCTTAAGGTCTTTTCCAACCTCAAGGATTCTGTGATTGGGTCGGAATATAACTTCTCAGAAGGTGGTATTGCAGTGCTGCCTGCCTGTGGTGGGAGGAATTCGTGGCTTGTGAATGCAGAGCACTGCGCGATAGCTGGAAAGTTTTGCAATTCTTTTTTTTTAATATTCCAGTAGAGTTTGAGACTGCATCAAGAAGCCTCTTTGTAAAGGAAATAAGCCCATAAATTATGGCATAGTCTTTGCAAGAAAGGCAAAAGGAATACAAGATTGTTTAAACATATTATTCGCTGACCTTGACAGTTTACTTGTAATGTTATTTAAACATTTGGGTTTTGCCGGGCGGTGTTCTTATTTATTTATTTCATAAGCTGCCAGCTTACAAATTGCGAAACTTTTTGCAGCTCTTCTTATCTTCTGCAGAACCACTGAGATGGCAAAATATATTCTCTGTCTCAACAATTCAGTCTATATTTGCATGAGGAAATTGGAAAGCGAGTTGTTTTTCTTCGTTTGCATGACAATACCCAGAGCGCAATACAATTCACCGTTTAATTTGTGGTAGTTAGCGTGCGAGAAGAATGGGCCCAGCAGTTTGGCTCGGTTTTGTTGCTGATGTCGCCGTCGTCATAATTAAAATTGATTTATAACGAAACGCAGAGAAATCTAAACTACCTGTTTATTCCGTGTATTGTCGACCTGTGGAGAACAATAGTTGGGGTCACCCAGTTCAGATCTCCAACTGGAGATGCCAGGGGACTTTTGCTGAATTAAGTTTTCAGGGTTGAGATTCTAATTAGTGAAATATTTCTAAGTGGGTGGTGGTGGAAGACAACAGACCCAAAATCAGAGCAGGCAGCTGGACCTCCACAGGGAGCATGAACTTGGAGTCCCCTGGGACATCCTTACCCCAAGGTCCATGCGCAGGTTTTATAGCGTAAAAATGACATCTTCGGAGTGACTTAATCCTTGACTTGTTGCGTTAATTTGGCTACAATGGTACATCCCTACTGATGGCAGCTCAGGGCGGTTCATAAACACTTGGTTGGATTGAAGGGAAAATTTAGGGGGAAATGAGGGGAAAAAGGCTTTGAGCAACCTGGGCTGGTGGGAGGTGTCCCTGCCCATGGCAGGGGGTTGGAACTGGACGATCTTGAAGGTCCCTTCCAACCCAAACCATTCCATGATTCTGTGAAAATATTGGAAATAAAGCTCTGATGGAAGGCATCCCTTGCAGTTCGTTGGTATTCCGTGTCGTGCTGGTATTACTGAAGGTGGTTTAATGTTTCAGGTGGGGTCTGAAAGTATGAGCGATGAAGCTTCTACTCCGATGTTTGTTTTTTTTTAGTCAATGGAGAAAAACAGGCAACCTCAGCAGATGATTTGTCTCAGCTGAAAATAGACATTGGAGGAGACTCGCCTGCTAAAAGTGCTCATTTCTCTCTTTTGACTGTAAAAGAAATCTCAGGTGACTGATTCATCCTTCAGTGTCTGACTTGGAGATATCTACCCTGCTTGGCTTCCAGCAACTTGGAAGCTTTTCGGCGCTTTTGGAGTATTTTAAGAGGAATTGACTTTCTTGACTTTTGCTGTGCGTCGCTAGATTAATCCTCTAGCTGGAAGCAATCTGTTTCAAGCGAGACAGCGCAATCGTAATTATGAAGCTGTTGAGACAACAAGAAGTGTTTTGGACAACTGGTTTGGTCACGGAGGAGGTTTGAAAGGCAGATTTAGGCCAGTGCCAGATAGACTTGGAAAATCCCACTGTTTACTCTTCAGATACGCAGGAGCAGAGATTTTACGAGTAATCCTTGGACTTCTTCGGCACAAAAGAAATATTAACATTAGATAGCCATCATCTGACTGTGTAAAAGAATAAATAAGCCCAGAAAGATTGAATAGTTGGAGGAAAAAATGCGTAGAGAATGTAAATCCATTTGCCTTGCCCTCTACAAGCATGGGACAAGGTTGGAGAAAGGCTGGAGTAGTGGTCTCTCGTAAATGTGGGTCACCCAGGAGGAGTGAGCGGAGACATTCGTATGCATCCGTAATGACTGGTGTTACCTTGAGAGTGGTTTTTGTCTCGTGTTCGAGCACTTGGAAGTGTCGTAGATTGGAAGTTGTATTTTGGGGGGTGAAAATTATAAAAAGATGAAGAATAAAACGCTCTGTGCTGCTTCGGGGCTGAGGCTCGGAGATGCTGTTGTGGGGCTTATAAATTGTATTCATTATATTATTTCTATATTTATTGTATTATTTTATATATTAATTGCATTATCTTACATATTGTATTTTTATATATTAATTACTTTTTTAGATATTTACTATATTATAAAAATATTAATAATCTATGCTAAGAGTTGCCCTAAAAGAAGGGATTTCTGCAACCATAGTGCAGTAGGACAAAAAGCCTCTGCAAGACATTCATTTATTTTATATTTCCTGTAAAGAGGAACCTGTAAGGACGTTGCAAGTGTCAGGAAGTCACGGCCACCTCCTCTCCTCCATCCTCCAGGTGGGACCTGAGGGTTGCTGCCCATCAGAAAGGGGAGCTCTCAGAGGACGGAAGGCAGCGAAGAAGCAGAAAGTTTTTTGCATATCTCTGTGTAGCGAGCAACATTTGCCATTTGTGATACTTCAGGGGAGACCTGGCTTTATAAAGCATTCATGAGCTTGGCCTCCTGGTATGCATTTTTTTTCCTTTCCCTGGTTATTAGGAAATATTCAAATACTGCAAACAAATGTTGGTCTGCAGAATATTCATGAAGTCTCCTGTTCGAGTCGGTCCCCAAGTCGCTGCTGGCTGGAATACATCAGGCCAATGCTGATTGCGTACGTTTAGGGTTGAATAAAGATATTCCACTAAATTAAGTGCAGAACTGCTTTTCTAGTTTTGGGAGTCTGGGAATTTAAAAGGCTCAGACGAGTCCCAGTGCCAGAGAGCTGCTAATGGATGTTGGTTTTCTATGTGCTTGACCATCTCATGGTATCAACGGTGAAATTTCTCTCTCCTAACTCTGACCATCCTGAATTTCCGTCAAAACATCTTATCTGGACAGCACAAGTTTCTGGTAGAAAATTGCCAGAAAAGGATGTACCACCAATTTGAAAATGGTGCTTTCTGTTTTGGTCAAGTTGGAAACAGTTTTTGCAAATGAAATAAGTGCTTTAGACAAAATAATATTACGTGGTGGGGAATCATTCGGACCAGAATTTTTTATTTTTTTTTTTAAAAGGAAGCTTAGCACTTGGCTTACTCCCGTTTTTCTTCTAGGGTTGGATAATATATAGCAGAGGTGAGAAAAAGGGACAATTTGGTCCCAGGGGAGCAAAATTAGGAAGGTGAGTGTTTTGGTCTGGCCATCAGAGATGTAATAAAACCCAGCAGGTGGAAGATGAAGCTTCCAAACAAATTCAGGCTAGGAAAAAAAAAGCCATACCTTTGCTAGGGAGGCTAATTAGCACCTGGCACAGGGTGCCAGGGGTTATGGTAGATTCTTTGTTCTTGGCGAAGTTTCAGGGGAAAGCAGATGTTTTGCTGACGTGCAGGTATTGTAGTGCGAGCGAGCGTTGCCATACCTTGCGTTGCAGCCGCTTGCTTTTTAGTAACCGTCTGTAGCGTGCAAGCCGCGGGGAGAAATCATTAACGTTGAATAGGAACGGTGGGTTCCCCAATGAAGATGTACAAGTGCCTGTACGCAGCGTGTTCCTAATGAACAGAAATGTCAGGGCAACAATAAGAGATGAGAAGGATTCTGTTCTCCGAGGTGTGTTGTGTGATTGCCTGGTTTTTTTAGGTTTGTCGGGAGATAACCCGCTACAGCTAGAGACAGGTGTTGGGTGGGAGAGACCAAGGAGTTGATGGAAAAGAAGGGAATCGGAATCCCACGCTGCTTTTAGATGCTAATTGAAGGGTTTAATCTAGGTTTGTTTGCTAAGTGTCCCGAAGAGGCAGTAGGGTGGCTGGGAGGGGAAAATGCCTTTTTTTTGTCACTACCATCCAGGTTTGATGATGCTTTGAGCAACCTGGGCTGGTGGGAAGTGTCCCTGCCCATGGCAGGGGCTTGGAACGAGATGGTCTTGGAGGTCCCTTCCAACCCAAACCTTTCTGTGGTTCTGTCCTTGAGTGCCGATGGGGAGAACAAGCTCCTGGGGGTTGTGGGAGACCTTCAGGTGGTGGGAGGGCAGGGCAGGTCCCCCTTGCTGTCCAGCCCACATCCTCTGTTCCTTGCCTTGGTGTCCCAAGCCTGGGAACTGTTGGACTTTCTGCAAGGCAGCTCTTCACAGTCCCAATATTCTCCCGACGCTGAAGTGCTCCATGTAATCGCCAGTTTATGACCCGTCTTGATGCATTTTCATGAGATGCTTCGCAAGCTGCTCTCCTTCAGCCAGTGCGGAATAAAATGCCAGAGACCTAAACCTTGCTCCTAATTTTTCACTCCCTGTTAAAATCGCTGCGTAAGTGCATTTGAAGAAGTCATTGCCCCCTGTAGATAACATCACTTAATCTTTTTTTTTTCCCCCCCTCTTAATAAAAGCTAGGCGTGAGCTGAAAACAACCGTGTCCCATGCTGCTGGTGTCTCACAAGGGAGATCAGAGCCCGTAACCCCAGGGACAGGTCTCTGCGGAGGGAGTGGGAAGTTAACTTTCTGTTTAGAGCCCTTTACCTTCAGCTCTAATGTATTTAAGAAGGAAAATTGGCGCTTAGAGTTAAAACAAATTGGCTCGTGCTCAGGAATAGCTTTCTCTGGCTAGGAAGGGTCATCTTGGAGACTTCTGCACTCTGCAGAACGTAGTCTTGATGGCCCGGAGGGAAATTTTGTGGCCCCAAGCTGGAATTTCTTCCCTGTATGGAGACCTCAGCACCACCGTGCTCAGGCTCGCCAGGTTTCCCCGTCACCGTGGCATCCTGCCTGGGATGCAGACTTGGCTTTGGCATCCTTATCAGAGCAGGACCCCCCCCAAATTGTGAAAACCCCAACTTGTGTCAAACAGACAACCTGCTCCGCGGAGTTTTCTCCTTCCCTCCATCATCTCCCGCTTTGCAGATGCGTTTTCCAGCCCGCATCCTGCCGCAAAAAAAGGGCCCGTGTTCCGTTTTAATGTTATTAGCCATCACCTTGGCAACAAATATAGATGTTGTGTTTGCAACAGCAGCGTTTCACAGGTCCCCGAGGAGTCTTTACCCTTGAGTGCATTTAGTTGATAGCGAAACCCAAGCCGAACGTAAAACAAGCAGGTTGGAAAAGAGGCAGTGGCCTTTTTTTATTTTTTTATTTTTTTCTCCAGAAGTGCAAATTATCGGGTCGGGTAATGGAGCTGACTGTCGTCCTGCGTGTAAATCTCTCACCTGCTTATCCATCCTCCCAACTGTACAGCAAGCGGCGTTACCAGCTAGTAAAAGCTGTTGTTGTGGCCAAGCTGGCAAAGCAATTATCTTAATAACTTAATTAAGCAGCAACTGTAATAATGCAACTGTGTGTGAGTATTCTCACCTTTATCAAGGCATCAATTTTGGGGAGCAGCAGGAGACGGGAGAATGGTTTTGTTCGCGGTGTATGAAGCAAAACCATCTCAGATAATTGGCGTTTGGGCTGTGGGTATCTGGCCTCCAAATGCAATCTGGAAAATTGCAGAAATTAAAAAAAAATATTCCAGAAATGCAGAAAAATCCAGAAATCACTGCTAGCTGCCAAGTTGCCTGGTGCAGGGATGCTCAGCACCTTGGAGCAGAGACTAAAACATCCCCAAGGGTCATAACACAAAGAGAAGAGGGTGATGAGTGTGCTCAAAAAATGCCTCTGGCAGATGTAACGTTGATGTGCTTTGCATCTTCCCAGTTCTGTACTGAGTTTTCCTCTCCTCCCTACTTAAATTAGGACTTGGTGAAGCAGAACCAGGCATTGCCTTTAATTTTGGTGGTTTTCCTGTGCAGCGATGCCCATCTTGGCTCAAACGGCATTTCCCGAAGTGCCCGTGGGCAAACCATGGGATGGCAACTTTTTAGATGTTTTCTCCCATCCGTTCATCATTCGCAGCACGGGGAAAAGATCTCCCTGGTCCTCGGGAGCCCATTGTGGTGTTAAACTTGGGCATGATGAGGGCTGTGCTGGGAAGGGGAGTTTCATGGATGCAAAGCATCGAAGAAGCATCCTTGTCCTCGAGCCAGAGGAACGAGTGTTGCGCAGAAGGTTTGCTAATGGATCCTGCTCAAAAGGTGCCTTGGAGTGGAAATAAAACTTGAAGGTCAGAATGGCATGGAGTGATGTTTTCGGGCTTAAGAAGTCAAAAAAAGAAATACAAAGTGTTGGAATTGTCCTTCGTGTGTTTTGAGATTCCAGGCACGGCAGGCTCAGAGGGCAAGCTTCTCATAGGAGGCACGTTCCTGATACTCCACCACCGCTGAATCTTAATCGAGATGGTGTTTGTTCCCCCTGGCAGATCTTCCTTATCTGGATTATATTCTTCCAGCAAACAACCTCATGAAAATTTTTAATATATTTAGGTTATTTTTTTTTCCTTTTCCCCATCGTGTAGCCTGTGCTGTGGTTTTTGTTGCGAGGAGAGCATTGCTTATGGGGCACAAAAATAAAAAAAACCTCAAATTTGAGGTGGGAAGAGTTGGGGTATATTTTATTTTCTTTAGCTGCAGAGGAGGGTCACTTTCCTTCACCCAGCCTCTTTTTTCCATCTTGTTGTTGTTGTTGTTTTTTCTTATTTCTTCTTTTTTTCCTCTTAAGAGTGAGTCTCATCATCCCTTGTCAAGTTGAGTTGAGATTCACCAAGGAATTCACAAGTACTTACGGAACCCTGATTGATGGGCCAACAAGGCTGTCGAAACAGCTTAAGAAAATGAGGCTGAAACTAAAGATAATAATTAGTGAAATCAGTAAGGAGGAAAGAGGCTGGAAGGTTTTCTGGCTGCTAGACCTAGCGGGGATCGTAAAGGCAATCAGCACCTGGGAGAAAACAAGCCGAGAGGTTTTCTGCTGAAAACTTTGAGATAGACAAAGTTTGACGTTGTTTTCATCATATGCTAAGTATTTTTTTGGGGGTGAAAAATTTAATTTTCCTTTGTAAAACGTGGCCTTCGCTGCTGGCTTCTCCTTTCTCCAAGGGAGCCCCAAATCACCCATGGGTGAGACTAATGGGTACCTTCCTGAGGATGGTTGAAAGGAAAGGGGGGTTTATGTCTGATTTTTTTTTTTTTTATTATTATGTTCTGATCAAGGGATGAAAGAACACAAAATAGCCGACGGCAGTACAACGGGTTGGTACGTCCTCTGCAAGCTGATGAATCAGAGGACCTGGGGAGCCTGAGGAACACAAATTTCTTTCTTGACCAGCCTGAGCAATTTCTACTGTCTGGGGATGGATAGCAAAAGCCTGCATCTGCCTTACAGATCTCTAAGGTTAAAAAGAAAACCCAGTATCTGGTGTGTAGGAGGGTGAAATAAGGACTGTTGTAAGCTAGGTGGTAAGCACACCTAGGAGTAAGGATGGAGTAGCTAGGGATGGCGTAGGAAGATACCAAAACCAAGCAAACCCTGGTTTGAGGCTGGGATGCACAGGCTGTTTGGACGTTGTTTTTCACCCTCATCCCTGATTAATTGTTATATTTTATGCAAATAGTAAATTCTCACCAAAGTTTTGCCGCACGGCTCCGGCTGGTGATGGGCATGTTGGAGTAGGTAATGAGCGTGATGGAGAGCCTTTACACTTGACACCCGTGTTTATAAATATGTATCTACATGGGGAGGAATTGTCTCAGGCTGGTCAAAACACAATTATTTCATTTTCCTCCCCATTCAGGATTGTTGTTGTTCAGGAATAAATTGCTGCTGCCGCTGCTGATTTACAAGGGCAGGAACAACGGCATGAAATGGGCTCAGTGAAGTGATTTTTGAATTTCCACTACAATTACTCTTCTCTTCAACCATATGATTCCCTTTTTTTTTTTCCCTCTCGCATGCACCAGCCAGGTCCCGGGTTTGTTTTGCTCGCTGCTATGATGTGCCGCTGCCCTGGGAGGTTTGCCTGCCCTTTCCGTGCAGCGAGCCCCGGGGTTGAGCATGCAGAAAACAAACCTGAAGTGCTAAATTGCACTTTATTAAAGGAAACTGGCAGAAAAGGTACATCCCAAAATCCCACCACGCTGGCACCGGGGGGATGTTGGTGCTCTGGCTTCAGCGGTGAAGTCAAGAGTTAAGACCCTGGATTTGTGTAGACCTGTGTTTTGTATAACTACTAAATTCCTTTTCTTCTTGGTACCTTGGTTTTTCTGCTGTTACACTCTAGAAAGGTCTCCTGGCTCCACGCTGAACTCCTCAGCAAGCCCACATGCTCTTCTTGGAGGTCCTCCAGGAAGGTTAAAGCTCTTCATGGCCCAAAGGGCGACCTGGGTGTTAGAAAGGGGCTGGAGGCTTGGTAGAAGTTCACCTCCTGATGTCTTCTGTGCTCTTCTGTAGCTCGTTCAGCTTCCCCAGAGTCATACCTGCCCGTGTCCAGGCTGGCGGGTGGGAGATGCTCTCATGGGTACGTACACCGCTGCATCGAATTTAGGCGAGCAGAGAAATAATTGGGCAAAATTCAGATTTTTCTGATGATTCTTGGCTTAGTTGTTGGAGAAGAGTGGAAGCGTGACCCTCCGCATCCCTTACCCCCTCCTAAATCTTTTCTCCTCCTTTACCGATGTCTGCAGGAGCTCTGTAGCCCAAAGCCACCCAGCTGACCCCTCCAGGACACAGGATTTTTGGGTGGCGTTACTAATTCGGGGCTGTTTTCCCTAGCTTGTGTTGTTTTATGAAAGATATGTGCTTGGGACTCCAAAGTTATTAACAAAAATCCGGTTGTTTCTGGTAACGCAGCGCTAATACAAAACCACGGCAGCTCCACCGAGCTCTAAGTGGTATAATAAATGTGAACATCTTGGGTAATGTGATTTATTATTGGCAGCATGAATAGGGAAATAATAAAACAATATAATTCTGCAAGAAAAAATGAGGGATTTTTTTATTATTATTATTATTATTCCTACTTCGAAGCTTGTTTAGGAGGCAGGAATGAGGTCAGACTCTTAAACAGAGCCACTGATGGCAGATCCTCAACTTTGTGCGTGTCGGGAGATGCAATCCCCTTTCCCCCAAGTTCATTTGCGTGGGGAATTGGGCTCCCCGGTTTCATTACCGCTAATAGACCTTGCCTGCTTCTGGAGTGGCGCAGCGTATCGGAGTGCCGGATGGATAACTGATGCTGCGCAGCTTGATGGGCGAGTTGTTTTTCCGCACCTAGCCAAGGGAGCGATGGGGTTTGGAGGCGAGATTCATCCGTTGAGCTCTGCAGGGCTGAGGCTCAGACTAAGAATTATGGGGTTGAGTGGGGCTGGGCTGGGGAGAGCCACAGTTTGGAAAAAAGGGGATCCAAAAAGCTCTGGCACTTGAAATGGTTTTGCTAGGAGGGAAACTGAGGCACAAAGGGTTGACGCAGCTGATCTGGGACAGGGATGTCAGCAGGACCTGGGGCTCTGTTGGGGGATGTCCATCAAGGATGCACAGCCTGGCGTGGTGTCACCCCTTTTTCCTTCCCTACCAGTTGCCTCTATTTCCTAAAATCCTCCCGTTTTCCTAGGGTTAAACGAACCTGTAGCTATCCTGCAACTTCCCCAATGCAAATTTCTTTTGCATTCCTCTTCTTGCCCAACATTTAATGGAGAGAGGGTTGATCAACGCTCATTTTCCTCTTTATTTCGCGCCAACCCAGCTGTGCTCAAGACCAATTGGATTTTCCATTCCTGGTGGCAGGTTATGATCCTTCGGTTACATTTTTCCTGTAATTTTCATGTTTGCCTTCTAATATTTCTGATGAGACTGAAAGCGTTCGGATAAGAGGTGGCAAGCTTTTGCTCAGCATGTTAGAGAGGAACTACTTGAATTTGAATGAGGTGCGAGGAGGGTTGAGAGATACCTGGGCTGGCGTTGGCTCCGAGGTCGTACAGATGAAGGGAGGCTGGAGAACATGAAGCAGCATCTCGAATAAAACAGTTCTTAAGGCCCAGCAGTGCTAAATCTCTGCATTTTTATAACAGCAGCTTCTTCTGCCATCACCATCTCCCGCATTTTTCAGTAATTCTTTCAGATGTGTCACCTATAGATAGATTTTTATACAGAGATTTTTTTTCTATTTATATAGGAATATGTATCTATATCTGTTGTCGGCTGGGATTACAGAGAGCATAAAGCACCTCTCTGGCTTCTGCATGTTCAGCTTGGTTGGGATCACGAGAACAGAGAGGAGTCGGACCCCCCAGCGTTTCCCCTCCATGGGGGGCACCTCTAGGGCATCGCTGTGGATTCATCATCCTTTGAACGGCTGGGGGATGCTGCTGGTGTCTCTGGGATTTTCGGTAATTCCTGGATGCTTTGGTGGAGAATACGTGTAACGTAGCATTTATGGCGTGTTATTTTCCTCCATATAAAGTGAAAAAAGCTCCGTGGGTTTTTTTCTCAATTTATTTTTCTGGAGACTCGCAGCTTCCCCGCTTGGGAAGCAGGGGCTTGTGGAATATCTGTCTAGAAACTTAGATAATGCCAATTATCTTCCTTAAATGTCGTTAGATGCTGCCGGTGATGCTCAGCTAAAGCCACCTCCTGTGGCGTTTCGCAGAGCTGCATTTGGCTTGGCTGGGAGGACCAAGCCACGCGGGGACACGGCGTCGGTCTGCGGGAAATCTCTGCCCTGGGACCCAGATATCGCATTTAGATGTAGTTGCTTTCATTAACTCCCTACTTTATAGCACTCATCCGTCTTTTCCCTTGCCAGAAAGTCTCCAAATGTGCTGAGGAATATTCAGGCTTCTTTTGGCAAGCGTCAGAGATAAGTGGATAATAAAACACACCTTGAAAATATTCTCCATCCTATTATTAGCCACTTTCTTATTATACTTGCAAAGGAAAAAAAAAAATCCCAGTTATAAAGCAGTACACTTTTCTATATTGTCGGTCCATCGTGTCCAGACGCTCGCAAAGAAAGTCTTTCAGTAATATTCTCGCTGTTGGCTGTTGATTGGCTCCATTAATCAGTTGCTCATAGCCTTGGCTGCGGGTTTCCACGCACGTGTGCTGTTCAAATCCCCTCCCTCCCCACAGCCTCCTTTGACGCTCCCATAAAACTTTGAGAAATGCCTAAACCACCGCTTCAGCAGAACGAGAGGAGGAGACAGATCTACAAAGATACCTGCTGTGTCTCTTTTTTTTTTTTTTAGAGAGAACAAAAGCTCCCTGGCATAGCAGCTGTTATTTACTCATCTCTTCATCAGCAGATTTGACCTGATTTTTGGTCTCCCTTTAGCCTTTGTTTCAAACACCTGGTTGCGGCATCGCCAGCGGATCCGGTTCCTTTCTGGTTTTATTTGAAGGGGGAGGTGGTGGGGTGGGGAGGAGAGAGGCAGCTCCTATAAAACCGAGCTGCTGTGGTCGCCATGCGGCTGCATCCCGCGTTGCAGAACAGACCCCGCCAGGGAGGAGCTCCCTGAGAGAGGAACCCCACAAGAGGCTTCTTTTAATACGCTGACATGGCTTAGTACACGTTGCGGCACCCGCGCCGCATGCACACGGCCACCTGGTTGACCGCGACCGCGTTGACTTCTGATATGTCCCTTCACACCCAGGTTGTCCCAAGTGGTGGCACCTTGCTGGCCACCAGCTCCTCTAAACCAGCCCGGACCGCTTCCTCCAGCCAACACCAGAGCTGAGAGCCTGCTGATGGGCACCGACGTTGTGTTTCCATCAGCTCGCATGGTAGGAACTGTTTCAACCTCGGAAGCTGCCCTGGCTGGATGAATGCAGCCACAGATTTTCCGGGGAAAATAGCCTGAGCCCTCCCGGTAAGGAGGCAGCTGGGAAGGGGAGATGCACTGATGAGAAATGTGAAGCCCCGAAATTCATTTTTCAACGATGGCAAGCAAAGCGGGTGATGTATCTGCTGTCACTCTGGTCCGAGTGAACCTTTCCCCATCAGGTGAGCGCCGCAGGAAGGGAAGCTCACCAAGCGCCAAATCCAGCGAAGCCCCGTCCGGCTTCCTCTGTCAGAGCTGGCTTTTATCTTGAGCCCTGAAAGTTATTAACAGCCCTAACTTGGGGAAAAAAAAATTAACCTCTCTCCCACACAGTCTCTTGAGCCTGTTAGCCAGCTTTGGTGTTTGCTCGTGTGTTCCCCGTGAGTTTTCACGCTGGTGCTTCCTTCTGTCGTCTCTGATTTATTGCCTTCGGAGTGGGACCTTCATCCCCAGGGCTCAGCAGCTCTGAACTGGCGTTAAAGAGACCTTTGGTGGGGACGTTCTGCTGTCTGGCACAGCCTTACGGTTACAACGGGTACAGGTTGCCCAAAGAAGTTGTGGATGCCCCATCCCTCGAGGTGTTCAAGGCCAGGCTACCTATTTCTAATTTGGTAATTTTTATATATGTGGTTGGGTTTTTTCAACCAAAAATGGGAAAATAATTATCAGCTTGGGTGTGGTTTGAAGGAACCTCTGCCAGAAGATTGAAGGTGGTGGCCATGGGCTCTGGTCAAATTTTAGATTATTTTAACTGCATCACTCTTCCCTAAACCTTCTCCTTTTTTTTTTTTCTCCCCAGTTTCAGATGGCTGAGTTGTTCTTGACCCCCTGCCTTGAATTCTCCTGGTTTGTTACTGCTCATCATTAAAGAGCCGCTGCGCTCTACACGAGAATCAATGCGGTTCAGGCCTGGGTAAATGAATCCTGGAGCTAGTCGATGATAAGCACTTGGGGACCCTTCTGAGTGTAAAGAAGTTGTCTAAATGCGAGCAGTTATCTTGTCATTTAGATAGTGAGATGAATAGGCTCTTTTAGAAGTACCCAGCAGGTATGGATAGTTATTGCTTTTTGAAAACCTTCCACCTGACGCACGGTTTAATTATCCAAATTATTTCAAAAGCAAGTTCCTGAAGATCTTCTTCCTTCCTCTTCAGTGACCTGGAATGGGATTGTGCCGTTAGAGCTGAATGCCAAAGATCTTGATATTCGGTATCGATACGTCTGCTGAGAGGTACCCCTGGGAGGGACAGCCCTGTGTTCACCATATTTAATGGAAATTAGGCTTATGAGACCTGGAGGGGTTCAAGGCCAGGCTGGATGAGGCTTTGAGCAACCTGGGCTAGTGGGAGGTGTCCCTGCCCATGGCAGGGGGGTGGAACTCGATGGTATTTACGGTCCCTTCCAACCCAAACCATCCTGTGATTCTTGTTGCATTGGGTGCAAGGTCTGCACTGTTGGCTGGGTTTCCAAAGCCAACTTTGGGTCTTTATTACCCGAATCAATCAAATATCCTGAGCAACCTTCCAGTTTCTCATCGCCTTTGATGTAATGAGGTGTGCAAGGTACTTGCTAATTTATTAACGCTCGGATCGCTTTTATTAATGCTCTTAATGTGCCAGCGATAGAGCAGGACTTGGGAAGAAGATAAAAGAAAGGTGATATTTTACTCTCAAAAGAAACACAAAACACTGTGATAAATCATATTCTCGACGTCGCCACGGCTGTGATTGAAATTAATGGCGGTCGCGAGGCGAAATTCCCCATCCTCTCTTGAAAAAACTCAACCGGAGTTGGCGTTCTCAAGCGAGAGAGAGTGCTCCCGCGCTTGTTCTTCATAGAAAAAGGACCCTCCAGTAGGCTGTAAACTTTTTACGATGCGATGGAACAAGACCAGAGGTAAAATGGACGTTTTTTGTCATCGCCAAACGTAACTGCTTTCGGGGGCTCAGCAGGGACGATTGCGAAAAGTAAAAAAAAAAAACCAACGAGGTCTTGAGACACTTAAAAAATAGAGTCAGTTCAGAGCGAGGCAATAACCTCGGAGTTGCTCTCCTGACTCTAATAACCCAAATGTTCAAGGCGTTGGGTTGTAGCTCATCAGGACCGGAGCTCCTCTGGCAGCACAGCGGGCTCACAGCTCTGCCGGCACACCGGAGTCGCTGAAAGTCCTTAATGAAGCGTTATTTCATACGGCGCTGCTTGCGGGGCCTCCTGCTTGTGTTTGAGACAACACGGCGTGTATCTAGTCAGAAGACCTTTTCTTTTTATCATTTTTTTTCTTTTTTTTCTTTTTTCTTTCTTTCTCATTTTTTCTTTTTTCTTTTTCCGTACTTTTTCCTCTTTCCTACTTTCCTCTTTCCTTTTTCCTTTCTCTTTCTTTAATTTCAGGCAGGTACCTCCCTTGTAGGTAAACAAATCAATCGCAGGTGGCAAATCGCCAGATCCTGCCGTGCCCATGGCTGCTGTAAAAAATTTAAGACCTCACGTTGCATGAAACTGCCTGCAATGAAACACCTCCCTGTTCCTGCAAGGAATACGATGCACGAAGCTTTTTCTCTCTTGCATGCGTGTGCGCTCCCTGTTTTTTTGAGTTATCCCACAACATCATAGGGGTTTTTAAGACCTCTTTGATTGCACCTTTCAAAACAGAGCTTCTGCTCGGATTTTTTAAAATTTGAAGCAGGTATCAAGGCTCTTATCCAGAGAAGCACCAGCCCTCTAAAGCTGTGGAGCAACATCATATTTTCCCATGGGGGAAAAAAAAAAATTCTCCCATAATAACGGCTGAGCTGATGGCAGGTTTTGTTGGGATTTTTTTTCCTTTTCCAATAGAAAATAAATTGATTTTTTTAGCGTGGGCTTTTCAGCAGGAACTGTCTGTTTTCAATCAACCATTTGAGTGTATCAAAGAAAGAACATATTGTTAATTTTGGCCAAAGATTTGATGGCTCCTGTTTAAACCAAGCCTTCTCTGCTCTTGAGACCTGCCAGCTTGCAGCGAAACACTTGCAAGAAAAAAAAAAAAGGGTCTGTGTGGTGAAATCCTCTGCAGCTCCGTGCTTTCTGCTGAACTTTCTCATGTAAGCAAATTTCCCGACAAGCTGTAAACGCTCGTTCCTGTTCCCCGTTCATGAATTATCCAGTGCAGGGCTCAGTCGGTGAACAGGCGCTGTCGTGAAGCACTCCAGAAGGGTAATTAACAGCTCAACCTGCAGAATGAGCTTAAATTTAGAGCTGCAAGTCTTGCGTGCTCCTGTGATGCTTTTCCTGGAGCACAAACTTCTCCTCCTCCAATGGATCTTCTGGGTGACCTGTGCTAGAGCTTTGATTTGCTTCTTGGGCATGGTACAGATAAATATTTGTGCCAGCTCACAGCCAAAAAATAGTGAAGATTTCTGTTTGGATGGAAGGAATCCCCACTTATCCCACTGTTCGCAGCTATCCCACGAGCAGGCAGGATGGAGAAAAGCCTGGGAGAGGAGGAGGAGGGACAGGCAGAGGAAGATTTTGGCATTTCTGTGTCCCCACGTAGAGGCAGGACAACCCTCTCCTCCCTTCCTCCCCTCTTGTAAAGGATTTTCCTGTTTTTTCTACCCTATGGCTCTTGCAATACCCCGTCCATGGTGTCTCAGCATCCCTGTGCCTCCTTCTGGACCCGTCTTTTGCGTCTTGGCTGATAGCAGCAAGGAGATAAAAATGCACATTGTCTTTGTGGCGGGTGGAGACCAGAGACCAATTAAAAAAAAAAAACAAAACCAAAAAAACCCCAAAAACCCAAACCCCAGCTCTGGGGAGCTTGCTGTACCACACCTGGGTCTCTGTCCCCTCCTCATCCTTTGCACTGTCCCCATCCCCGTTATCTGCTCATCGTTAATTGCACAGAAAACACCCCGATGGGGAAATAACCCATCTGAGAGAAACAGCTGTAATTAAAAACAATGATGCATTGGGCTCCCAGCATTTGTTTTTATTCCCCTTCAGGCTGGCGAAGACCAAGGCCAATTAATCCGTTACAGGTGGGAGTTGGTTTTAATATCGTGTCAAAAGTCAACCGGGCTGTTTGGCTTCTTTTTTCCACCATCTGACTCGGTCCTCCTGCCCTCTTGCCTTCATTAGTGAGAGACAGGAAAGAAAATTACAGTATAGCCGACTCAAGGCAGCTGGATGGGAAGGTTTTTTCTTTTTTTTTTTTGAAAAAAAGACAGAAGTAAATAGCAGTGACCGGGCAATTACTGGAGCATTGTTTATTCCAGTGCTAAATGCAAAAGCCACAAACCTGTTAAACTGGAGGAATGTGGAAACCTATGATAAAGAAGATTAAAACCAGCTAGCCTTTGATTTTTTTTTTTTTCCTAAAGGTGATGCACACAGGATTGTTTTTTCTTCACCGCTGCTTTTGCTCTCCCTCTATAACATCATAGGGAAAAGGGATTTTTGATCTGTGCAGGACATACCCAGACAATTAGCTTCAAATAACCTCCTCTTGCTCCAACCTCAGGTTGCAATACACTGAACCAAATAATATTATTCGGTTTTACAAATTAATTAGTGGGCCAACAGAGGGTGATGGTGGCCAGGAGAGGTGGACCAAGGAGCCGGCATATGGGTTGGGAAATTTTCTTCAACCATGAGAGCGTGAGGTGAATCTTGGAAAATAACGAAGCGGAATTTATTCTGATTTAAGTACCTTTTTCATGCTTAAATGCATGAATTATCTTCCCGTTAATTGGGGGGGGGTGAAATATCAGTGAGCATATGCACAGCCTTACTTCATTTTATTTTTCCCTGTGGGGAAAAAAAAAGAAAAACAAAAAAAGAAAAGCTCTTGGAGGGAGATGGGGGGATGGATGTGGCGGTGGGGTTGCAAGAAAAGCTCATCTGCAGATTTAAGGGTGTTCATTTCCGAGATGGAAGTCGGGGTTTATCTAACCCTGACGTTACCTTCACTGTAGATGAGTGGCACCACCAGATTTTAATCTTGGTTTTAGTGGTGTAACTCCTCAGCTGGCTTCTGTGGAGTCATAGAATCATGGAATGGGTTGGGTTGGAAGGGACCTTCAAGATTGTCTTGGGATTGGCAGGGGCACCTTCCTCTAGACCAGGTTGCTCAGGTTGATCCAGGCTTTATGACAGTGCAGGGGAGACAGGAATCCTCCGCTGTCCCTTCTTTCACCCGTGCGCCCAAGCCCTGGAGAGCCCAAGCCAGTATATAATCCCAGCTTTGTGAATCTGGAGGTGACTCGCCCACTATTCCCTTAGGGTAATGCAAGTCAAGATGGCATTTTTTTTTCCACTTCTTTCTTTTATAATGGGATTATCTCAAAAAAATATAAATCTAAGGATTAACTTGAGCTGCCAGCCTAGCAGGTGGCATAAAATCAGGGAGAGAATGTTCCTGGCATGTCCTGTTAACTAGGAAAGAAGAGCTGATGCTTGCTTTCGAGCAGAGAGAGGGGACAAGACCATTGACCCCAAAGATCACCATCAGTGGTCCTTCCAGTGAACCGTTGCTGCCGTAAAAAACGTATTTAGCTAGTGCCGCCATCCGTGTTCGGAGTTAATAACACGGCAGGAATTAGCACGGCCGGGGAGGGCACAGAAAATTACATTTGTTTATTAAAGAACCCATTTCTCCCTCCTTTCCCGTGGATTAATAGCTGAGCGGAGACCTCGAGAAGTTAAGCGCTTGCATCCCGGTTCGTATTTTCTTGCTGTTTAAAAATAAAAAAAAAATAAAAAAAATCCCCAATTCATTCAAGTTGCAGCTTTTTTTTTCTGCAGCTAAAGCAGTTTCCCGGAAGAAGTTGTCACGCAGGCTCATGGTTATGTAAATGCGACAGTTATTTCTGACACCGGTAAATAATAGTTCTTATGCGCCGACACTGTTTTCTTACCTTAGCGTGCTAGGTCTTGAGCCGTGATTTAGATGTTTGCAGCTTATTAGCATTTTTTGGACTATGGCAAGCAATTTGTACGGAGTGTTTCAGTCTTATTTTATGCACAAGAAGGGAAAAAAAATGATTAGCACTCTTTGGAAAGAAATGTCTGCTAAATTGCCGTTCTGATCAAGGTAAATCAAGCCATCCGGTGGAATGATTTGGTGTCATCTGTAAGCTAATCATGCCCCAAGCTACTCTGTGTTCACAGGAAAATTAAGACTTTGTGGGTTTTGTTTGTTGGGTGTGTTTTTTCATTCCTCTACTGCTATGGAAAGATGTTTTTCCTGTGAAATACATTATCCTGATGTAGGGAAAATAGGATGTAGCCTCTTCCGTCGGGAGATCTCGGTGCATGGTAGGGTGCAGGTTTGTCTATGCTGTACTTAATCGTAGAGTCGTACAATGGTTGGGGTTGGAAAGGACCTCAAAGGTCATCTAATTCCAACCCCCTTCAATGATGCAGACTGTGCAAATCTTTTTTTTTCTTTTTCTGGAAATTTTTTTCTAACTTTTTTCCTATTTTTTTCCTGCTGTAATTTAAGCTCATTATTTTTCCTGCTCTCTGCTGCGGCCGTGGTGAGGAGCTCTGCTCGCACTGGAAAGGATCACATGTGCAGGAGATGGTTGCGAGATGACGCTGGCGTAGCACTGGGAAAGATCTCTTGGGGCACATCCACTCCTCTCCTCTTACACGCACCGCGTCTCGCGGCTGAGTTTGCATACTTAGCGATGTTTGGACTGGAGCTCATTAAATTCTCAGCTAGCATCGCCCGGCGGTACTCCTGAGATGCTCTTCTACCACTTCACCCTTGTCACAGCTCAAACACTCTTAGAGTTTCCAGCCAAAATTCATTCCTCGTGGCTGGATAAATCCAGATGGGGCTAACTCATGAGCCCCATTGCTTTGCTGAAATTAAAGGATGGTCGTTAAGTACAAGGACTTCTGTGTCCTATAGCTGTATGATCGTGTGGATAGGTGGGAGAGGAAAATTGTCTTGTAGCTCTGGCTTGGTCTCCACCAGTTCCAAGAGGCTCCTCTCCATCTGGAAAGAAGGAGCTTGTGGTGATATTTGAGATGAGAATTATTAATCCAACCTGTCTGTCCTTTGAAATTCAGCTCCCATCCTCTGTCTCCCTTCAAAGCACCCCCGCCAGCTTTTTTGTTCGTGTTTGGAGCCGCCTTGCTCTGTCCTCGAAGCATTTCGCTCGGCTGCCCCGTGAAATCACTACCCTCGGGTGCTTGCGTCCCCGGTACCGTTTTTTGGTAATTATCTCCAATCTGACTGCTCATTTCCACCAGAACTTTAAACATTGTTCCTTTTTATGTAGTGCAGCTTTTTTTTTCTTTTTTTAAATTTCCCTCCCTAACAGAAGCGGTTGTTGATGTTGTAAATGCCACATTAGTCCCTGTGAAATGGAGATGGAATTGATTTTCATTTCAAAGATTTCACAGCTCGTCCCAGAACTTTTCTGCTTGATTGCCGGTGCTCAGTGAGGCACGGGGCTTNCCATCCACATGACAACCAGTTCTGGGCGATGCTCACATAGACTAATGTTTTGCTTGGCACGTACCTGGTTCTGGCTGTTCCGTCTTCTAGGTGGGTAAGCCTGAGGGAGGATAAGTCTTTTTAAATTTTTTTTCTTTTTAATCATGGTAATGTGATGGAAACTCATGTTTCCTTCCAGCCCAGCTTCTCTGTGCTTGTAGGATCAGGATAAGCTTTGAGGAAAAAGAATCATAGGATGGTTTGGGTTGGAAGGGACCTTTAAGATCATCAAGTTCCGCCCCCCTGCCATAGGCAGGGACACCTCCCACTAGCCCAGGTTGCTCAAAGCCTCACCCAGTTGGCTTTCTTAACGAAACCCTTGTGTGTAATCACTCGTGAGCCCATGCATCAAAGTCAGGCTCGTTTTGTGACGGGAACGCGTGTGCCCTCAGCGATATCACGGTGAATCATTTGCGAGCAGCCCAAAGGCTGAAATATGTTTGCGTCAACCATTCCTCAAAGAATGCTACATAAAAAATCGGTTCATAAATAACCAGGCGTGAGAGCGGAAAGTTCATAAACCTCAGAGCCTGTCGAACAATTTGCTGCCAATAATTCACCAGTGTGGGGTTTTGTAGAGGGCAAAGAAAAAAAAAAAGAGAATTTTCCTCCCTATTGCCTTATAAATGAATTAAAAGAAGCTGGAGGTTGATGATGTCTTCCCAAAATATATTTTTTGGAGCAGACTTCCTCAATTCCTCTGCAAATAGCAAGTCCCCTCCAGGCGACGGAGCGGGATAAGGCGATGCGTACGCAGAAGGGAGGCAGAGAATTGAGAGTAAGTGGCACGAAGACAATTTGCTTGGACTGGGGAGGAAGATGCGCTCTGACAGGGATAGATGGAATGAGGTTGTTGCCAGCGAAAATCTCGAGGAATCGCCAGCCAAGTTGAGGGGGGAGCCTTGGATGCAGCGAGCGTGCAAATCTCCTCGTGGTTTTTTGGGTTTTGAAGCAATAGCTGAGCAGAGGAAGGGCAGAAAAAAAAATTCCAAAGCAGCTTTGTCAAGTCTGACATTCCTTTTTGCATCCAGAAGTGGGTATTGATTTTCCACCCGTGACTGCTCTAAATGAGAATTTCTATGTCGCGGCGAAGACCGGCGCCGGTTGCGTTTCTTATCTCTCTTTAAATATGATTACCTGCGCTTCGTCGTTTCACGGTGAAAATCGTAATGAACTTTGCCAGCCAAGTCACTCCGTCGTCTCGGGCGCGTTGGCGCGCGTGCGATCAAATGAATCCTCTCGCGAGCTCTGTCTTCGGGCTACAGGCTTATTGACTTACCGCTAATTTTCTTGTCAGGATAATTCTTCCAATCAAGATTTAAAACAAACTGGGAGGTTACTGAAGGGCTGGAGAGTCAAGTCCTAATTCATTTGGATTTGATGGAGATACCTCGGAGCGCGGGTATTTATTTCAGGGGGTAGGAGAGGTGGCTGGGCTCCATTTGGGTTTGGTGCAAAGCTTTTCTTGGAGGACCTGGGTTGTTTGTTTAGAGTAAAATCCCCTCTTCCGTGCCTACATCTGCTGCTCTGTATTTGCTCGCAGGGAAAACTTAAAAAAAAAAAAAAAGAAAAAGGAAAGAAATAGATTATTCCCACTGCATCAACCTACAGGCGGCTGCTGGCTGCAATTTTCTTCAATTTCTTGCCGTGAAAAGCAAGACCGTTCATTTTGTAAGTGCTGCTTTTGTGGGTGACCTATATTTTGAAAACTGATGGGGTCACCACCTCCCTCCTCCCAACCTGTTGAACCAAAGAGCGCTGGAGATCCCTCCTGGATTGTATTTATCTCGGAGATTATTTAAAAAGCAAGGTAGCTGTTACTAATAAGACAGTGTTCTTCTGGTGGATTTTGATGGGTTTTTTCCCCCTTCCTCCCCTTTACTCTCCTTTGGAAATGACAATCCTCGCCTGGCTCCACCTGACCACAAAAGCATTTTCCTTCGTATTTCTGTCCTTCAGAGCTGATTCCGAAAGCACGTAATCTTTCTCCATTCATCACCTTCCAACCTTTTTTTTTTTTTTTTTTTTTTTTNNNTTTCCCCATCGGTTGCTATCAGGCTGGCCAGCAGGTTGGAGAAGATGTCGTAGCATGTGAGGTTGTTTTGCAGACATTGTATTTGCACGTGTGGATCTGCGCAATCTCAGCGCTCGAGTTGTTTAACGACGCGTTTCGTTAGAGGTGAGATCCAGCAGCCTACGTTCAGCCACTTCTTTTGGTCTTTATCGAGTTTGGGGTCTTTTTTCCCCCATCAGAAGTTCCTTTNTTTTTTTTTTTTTTTTTTTTTTTTTCTCCCTTTGCCTTTAATCTCACTTTCTATTAAAACTCTTCCCAGAGCTAATGTAATAAATTTAGATCCAAAGCCAGATGCATAGCAAAACTTTTTGGCAGAGAATACTCCTATCAGAAGACATTGCAAATGAAACATGCTTTCCCTTGGGGTTTATTCTACAGTTTAATTTAATTTGATATTTCAAATTAAATTAATTCAAATGGTTATGCAGTTTCCAGGGAAAACAGACTTCATTTATGATGTTCTGCCACCAAATTGTTTTTGCTCCTATCATATATCTTATATTGTTAACCAGGAATGATAAGGAGTGACAACGGAGGATTTTTCCCTGCCCTTTGTTTTTGCAATTCCCATCCTATAGGGAAAGGAAACATTTCCTTGTGCCTCTCTGGGTGGTTCATCCAACATTACCACTGAAACCTTTTTTGTTTGGCTGAAAATTAGATTTCCATCAAAATGCTGTTTAAAAAAAATGACATGTTTGCTTTGAGAAGGTTTTGTTATTATGGAATTCCTACTTCTTGCTGGTTTTCAATCAGCAGATATAGAAATTAACGATGCTTTGGTTGGGGTTGAGGTTTTGATGTACCAGCCTTTATGGGGTGGAGACGGAAATAAGCTGATGTGCTGGCTTTTGGTCTGGGATTGTCAGGTTTTCAGCAAGGGTTTTGGTTTGGTGACTGGTTTGCTGTGGGTTAGGGGGTGTTTTTTTTGTGGTTTTTTTTTGTTTGGTTGGTTTTTTGTTGGGTTTTGGTTTTGGGGTTTTTTTGTGGTTTTTTTTTTTTTTGGTAAGGGCACGGTTGGGAAAATTTCTGCACTTTCCAACCAACTTTAGCCATACACAGAATTTTACTGGTTGGAGGGGGTTCATTACCTTTCATCCTGAATCTGCAGGAGGAAACTTGCTATAAAAACCCAAATCCCGTACCCGAACGGTTCTGCTTTTGCCAGCATGTCCCATTCCACGGGATGACTGAATTCCGAATTAACAGCCCTAAAGCGACTCCTTCCCCAGACCTGCGCGGATTCCTGTGGAATTTCTCTGATCACCCTCTTGCACCGCTTTTGGAGTGACTGATTTATTTCACATGGCTTTTCTCCACCGGCTCTTATTATCCAGAGCCATCAGAGAACTTGCACCAACCTCAGAAGTACATTACGACGAGGTAATTCAGGGAAATGTTTGCATCTCGAAATCTATGTAAGCACTTTCCTATCTGCTGGCCTGGAGAAAAGCCATTTATTCTCGACAGGGGAAAAAAAAATATTGGTAATATCACAAGAGGCTTTGGAAGAGAACATAAAACTAGTTTCATTTTCCAGTCAACTGCTATCTAATATTTCCTATACAAGATGTTTAGACGTTTTAGGAAAGAGGAGCGGTGTTTATTTGTCTAAAGTGACGCACACACAAAAGTTCTCTATTGAGCTTGTGGCTTTTTTTTTCCATTTGTAGGGAGAAATCTTTCTCCTCCTCGCAGCCGGTAGATTAGAGAAATATAAATATCATCTAAAGAGAATGGAACGGAGCCTACTAACGAATGCACGGGAGAGAAATGAGAAAGGGAGCATCCCTCCTGACAGGGAAGGCTGACTCAGAGACAGGCTCTGGGGATGTGTTTGCTTAGGAACAAGGGTCCCAGGGCGATATTTCTTCCCAGACGTGTGTTTGGGCTGGTCCAAAACTATTTCATTGAAGCACTCTGTCATCAGCAAAGGAAGATTGGTCAAAACATTTTTCCCTCACCCCCGGGGAAAAAAAAAAATTGGTTTATTTTCAGGATATTTTTCAAGTCCATCAATGATTTATTCCAGAACACCGTGTAGCCCTAAAGCACTCTGGAGAGGGTGAGATTTCGATGCCCCCATGGTCTCACAACCAGGAGCTGTGGCTGTCCCCAGCTGTTTTCAGGTGATCCTTCGCCCCGGGGAGCTCGTGGATGGACAGACTGTGTGTGGATGGGGACAAAACCCAGGGCTTGGAGTAAGATCTGAACATCCCTCATCCGTTTTTCAGGCTCATCCCCATCGCTGGGAGCTTTGGCACATCTGACTGTGCTTTGAAGGTTTGAAGCGTCAGGATTTTTCATTTTTGTTCCTTTTTTTAACTCCTCTTTTCTTTTTTATTATTATTTGAGAGCAATTTCCTCCCCGGCAGCGAGGAAGGCAGCCAGGAATTCTTAACCTTGAAGCTTCAGTGCTTCGGTTTGATTGTGTGCTGCCAGTAGTTTCGGTGCGGAAACTCTGCTAGAACTAAAGCTGCTCTTTGGACATAATCGGGGTAATCAGGGAAGCCAACCCCAGCTGAATGAACCCAAGGTTTAATGGGGTACGGAGCACACCACAAAGCCTGATGCTCTGTTGCATCTCGCCGCTCCCAACGCAGAGAGCGAACCCGCCTCCCAGTGTGGATTTTGCTCTTCTCGTCTCGGTGCTTTCCCTTCCAATCCATCCTCTCTCCCTCCCAAACCTTTCCGTCCCCCATCACGCATTGGGGAGGCCAAGCACATCCTCGCCAACTCAATGGCTTGAGCATGTGCAGGGGGAGAGGACTGGGCAGCCATGGTGAGCCTCTCCGTTGGGTGATGGTGGCCAACTTTTGGCTTGGTTTCTTCTCCTTGCAAATCTTTTTCTCCCTGGAGGGGTTCAAGGCCAGGCTGGATGAGGCTTTGAGGACGTCCTTCGTTTTCTCTTACCTGCTCGTGTTCTTTTGCTCCTCTTTAGAATGTTTCTCAGGACATGGTACGCTCTACCATGCCCTTACTTCTATTTTTTTTACTGTTTTCTGCAGCAGCGTTTTGTCTCTCTGCAAAGTCATCGTGGCAGAAAAGAGCTTTGATTCTGCTTTTGGCTGGTTTGTTTTCCCTGTACGCCTGGGTAGCATCTCCAAGCAGCCCGAGCGAGGGGCTGGAGCCCTCCTTGGGTCACTGGCTGGACTGGAGGCAAGGGGAGATAGCTGTTGTCTGGAAATACCTCCATGAAAAGTTGTATCATGGGCTCGATTTTGCAGGAACGCGTGTCTCCGTTCCGAAGGATGCTATCAAGAGCTTTATTATTTATTATTTATTTATAATTATTGTATCCATTGTGTGGTTGGTCACTGGCCAAGCAGGTGTCTCCCAGCCCAGATACCTGCTAATCCTAGCAAGTGCTGGAGGTAGGAACGAGACGGGATAAATACACTCCTATTTTGGGGTTGTGTTGAATTTACGGGCATCAACCCATCTGTTGACCTCTGTAGCAAGACCTTCACGCTTGTTTTCTGGGTGCTGCTCATCACCCTTGGTATGTACCAACCCCGCTGGCCAGCACAAAGGAGGTTTCGTTGTTTTTTCTAATTGGATTTTGCACTGAAGGGCACTGTTTCTGCTCCACGTAATTGTTTCCCCTTGGCCAAAGTCATCAGTGTGGAGCTGACCTTGGGCCATCGGTACTAAAAGCACAAGCTTGGTGGGCCCCAGGAGCAACTTTGTCATAACCCATCAGCGTGAGCCCTCACGCTCTCCGGAGCACCAGCCACGAGCAGAAAACATGATGAACGCGGTAGCAGCACAGATGTAGAGAATAAACAAGCTTTTGCCCACGTTATTGGGTTGCTAATGAGGAGAGACCTCATCAGCGGCCCAGCCATCTAATTTCTCTTGGCTACTATTACAGCCCGTCAGGAGCCGCACGAGGCATGACATTTGCTGGCACAAAACACTTCTGGGAGGGAGATGTTTCCGATGGGAAAATGGCCAATTCTCCCTTTCCGCCCCCACTTTGATATTGGAAATCTCCTTTGGACCACGTGGTTTCTGGTGAAAGACAAAAGTACAATCCCGGCTGCTTGTTTTGATGGAATTCCCAAATTTCCCAAATATCCTTGGCTGCAGCACTGTGTGCCTCCAGCAGCGGAGAGACAAAATCCTCACCCTGCAGTCCTCATTTCAAGCGTTGCACGATCAAGCCCAGAACATTTGGTTTGTTTTTGGCTTTTTTGGGGCTTTTTTTTACAGTGACCTCCCCTCCCTCTAAGCAGAGTCGTCTTGGAGTTCAGCCACAGAGCTGAATTCACCACTGCTCTTTCCAAAACTCGAAACAACAGCTCCATCCCCCTGCCAGGAGTTTTTCCTCCTCCTTCCATCACCTTGTAAAATCAGAGGTGTCCCATTCTACAAGCTGGTCGCATCCCCCGCAGCTTCGCGCAAGCTCCCGGCACCAGTTGCGTTGCGTGGAGATCTATTGCTTGCCCAGCGGTGTCTCAACTCATGAACTAATTAAAGTTTATGTCACACCGGGAAGATGCAAAAATGCTCTCTGAGTGCTAGATGTTATTATTTTAAGCTTCTCTTCTTTTTCCTGAGGCTCAACAACTCCCCAAATCCCAGCTGGCGGACCACATCCAGCCACAAAATACCGCTAATTGGGTGTTTCTGCTGTTGACCTCATTTCTCAAGCAAACTTTGGCTGGGTTTTATTTCTGTGGGGTTGTATCTTTTTTTTTTCTTTTTTGCCAAGAGGGCCCAGAAACTAGATAAATTGAACCCAGCCACATGATGAGCATCTTGGCCAATCCTTGGTTGTATCTTCCCTGTTTCAGGCTATGATAACGCTGCTCTTCCCCTGCCATCATCCATTTCACACGTCCAAGGAAATAAGGAGCAGGGGGAGACGGGAAGGAAAGGATGAAGGGCAAAGGGATGTTTTTGGAAGAGGTTTGGTTGGGAAGAGGTCTCAGCCAGGCAGGACCTAGACCATTGCTGCTTCCCATCATCAGGGAGTTGTCAGGTCTACCGTCCTGAAGATGTTTTATCGTGACGAGATTTGGATACTTGAGAAAGCGTCTTCTGTTGCCGATTGCCCTTCAAAAGATAAGGTGACTTGTGCTGTTAAGGTTGGAAAGCTCTCGCAGTACAACGCCCGCTGCCTGACAGACACGGCGAGTTCATTAGAGCCGGCTTCATTCGAGTCTCCCCGATCTGATTCTCCTCCCAAAAAATCAAATAGCATCCCGTTAATTCCTTAACTGCCTGGTGTTACTGGGAAGGTGCCTCCTCCTCCAGCAAAGGCTGGGTGTCACCTTGTGGAGGTGGCAAGTGGATGTTCCTGAGGTGGCTCCTTTTTTTCCTCTTTGTTGGTATTGATGAGAAAATATTTTGTGCGGCAGATTCTGCCCCATCTGCCCTCCCTGGTGTTAATCAATTGTGCCGTTTCCCTCCTGTAGCATTCGTGACTTTCTTAAAAATGAATGCAGAGAGAAAACACAATTAAACGCTGCTTTGGTTAAATAATACCTTGAAAAAAAACCCAGAATAATTGCTTTAAAAACAAGGAGAGAGTGAAGATCGCACAGTTTGAACTAATGATGGAAATTACCTTGGGTTAAGTTGGATTTTAAATCAGAGGTTTTTTGGGGGATTTTATTTTTTTATTTCCAGTGAATTATGACAAATATAGAGGCTTGCTGGATGGATGATTAGATTTTTTTTTTCACTCTCCCATCCACATTGAAAAATGAAATATTCCTGTAATATTAAATCCGTCAAACTGATCAAAGTGCGGTGTCAAAAAACGTTGTAAGCGCTTCTTCTCATCCAATCCCCTGAACAACTGCAAACCGGAGACCTTTTCATACCCCTTTCTGGAGGTTACCTCTGCCGAAAGAATCTGTGCAAGACATGAGTCTGCGTTTTTTCCATCTAATTCCCATAGTAGAGACTTACAAAGGGCTGGGGATTTGGCGGGTGGAACTAAAATACATGGTCCTCAGCTTTGTATTTTTTTCTCTGTATACATCCATAATCTGTCCTAATACCATCTTTCTCCTCCTGCCTAAACCGTTGGGTCAGGATTAGGGTGGGTACGGACAGAAAAGGGGTAAAAAGGGAATTTTCTACTTCTCTGGTTCAGTTTTATGAATAAATGCTGGGAGATTTGTTGGTGTTTCCCCTCCCCTTCTGTTTTTTCTTTTCCTTTGCTTATTTGCTGGAGAACAAGAAAATCAAACAAACCCGAAACCCCAAATATTTGGCAGTTGTTTGAGGAAGCTCACACAGAGTTTATTCAAACATTTGGGGAGGTGGTAATCCAGGGCATTGCAGGATAAACGCAAAGCATGGCCAGAAAAGTGTTTTAATTTTTTTTTTAAAGCTTTTAGTGAGAGGGTTGGAGGCCACTAAATCTAGAAAATAAGGGGATGTGTTTTCTTCAAGGAAAAGAGGTTTTTACAGAGGTCCTGAAGAGTTCTCTTCCAGAAAGCAGCTTGGTTTCAGCATGAAAAATGTACGTTGGCAATTAAATGGAAGGAAAAAACCTTTCTGCTGGGGTGTTGGAGAGTGGGAATGAGTAATTTGGGGTGTTGTGGACTTTCCTTCATTGGCAGCTTCATTAAGAAGAAGGTAAATGAGGATCTGGTGGAGGTTGGGGACGTGTACCTGGTGCTGTCCCTGGGGAGGTGTGGGATAGGGGTAGACCTGATGTCCCTTTTCCTTCTGTATTCTGTTGTGCCGTTCGACACGAAACTTTGGTTGTCTTCAAAGAAAAACACCGGGAAGTGAAAAGACATGGCTTTTGCATATTCTTGCGTGTTGGGGAAGCATGTTTGCTCGCTCTAGGAGGACAGATTTATTCCTGTGTGTTCTGAACTTCATAAAAACATGCAGAGCAGCGGGTTTTGCTTTGCCTCTCGATGAACAGGCAAAGCAAGGAGTGACAGGCTCCTGTTCCCCGAGTGTCTCAGTGTCCCCCAGTTCTCCCTGTTCGTGCATTTGAGATCAAAAGATGAACATCTCTGCTCTCCCAGACATTGATTACTTCTGCTTTAGGAGCTCTTGGTGTTATCGACCGACCCTCGCGAGGGAAAAGAGGCATTTTCCTTGGTTATACAAATGGAGAAACAGGTGTAAAAGGCATGAAGTCATTTTTCAGAAAGTCACCGACAAGAAAAGAGAGAAAGTTAGAGCCTCCCGTCCCTTTCACAGCCTCTGGTGCGTGTCTGTAAGCTCTGGTTAACCCAGAGGAGGGTCTCAAACGACCCTATAGAAATGCATTAAAGGCGTGGATTGCCGCAAATCTGCCGCTTACCAAATTAGAAACAATTTAAGGATTTAAGGATTAAGTACCATTAATTACTGCCCAACAAATGCTGAACTACAATGGAGCACTTGCGGAAAATGGAGAGAGAAGTTCTGCGTGAATACTAAACGGCTTCATTAATGCTCGGTGCAATTTCGTTGAGTGATAAATTAATTCGCTTGAAGCTCCCAAGAATTACTGAGCGGGGCTGTGGGCGCACGTGATGAAGGCAGAGCCCAGCTTCTCCATGAGCAGGTCACGCAGGTGTGGGGCACTCCAGGGCAAGGTGAGGGGAATTTTGAGTAAAGAAAAAGGTTGGAAATAGGTTTACTGAATGAGAAAAAGCCCGAAAATGCTGCTTTGTTGTCATCTGGAAAGTAGTAGAGGGTTTGGGATAGGAGTAGGGGGGTCAAGGTAGAG
>VZTO01004762.1:13949-28194 GCA_013400615.1 Syrrhaptes paradoxus | reverse complement strand
TGGAGTATCTCTCTCTCAGCTCCTCTAGAAAGTTTTCTGTTATGAACACCCACAGCCCAATGCACGAGGGTCACACCACACCATAACATCATTCAATACTAACTACAGACAACTTACATGGCTGAGAAAGAAAACAAGCACAAACAGAAACACAGCCACCAACACTGCACTATCAGAGCTATTTGTACCAAAAATGGTTTTGGTACCCAAATGATCTAGGCAAGGGTCTACAAAA
Organism: Syrrhaptes paradoxus; assembly: GCA_013400615.1. NCBI lineage: Eukaryota > Metazoa > Chordata > Aves > Pterocliformes > Pteroclidae > Syrrhaptes > Syrrhaptes paradoxus. The sequence goes on along the minus strand of VZTO01004762.1, from coordinate 27,959 downwards.
CACTGGGCGACACAATCAGAGCAGAACTGAACTCTGCAAAACAGCTTTAGGTCTACTTTGCAACAGGACATATGCTACAGATGAAGGGTGTTACATCAGAACTATTAGTTTAATAAAAAAAAATTGAGGCTTGGCACCACAATCTAATCAGATATTGCTCAGTTTCAGTTCGGTACAATGAAACTGTTACTAAGGTGCTTTCTTTTGACTGGTCTTAGGCTAACCAAAAGTTATGTATTTTCCTCCCCCTCCTCCAAAAAAAAAAAGCTAGTGACAGCTACAGCCACATCTTACCATCCTACAAGAGAACATTTAAGGTAGGATTTTCAGTAATTGCTACTGTTTAGAAGGTCTTCCAAACTTTAGTATTTACCTCTAAAAGCAACTTCAAAAAATTCAGCCCCTAGGAAGCCATTACAACTGTTCTGATGACATTTACTTCCTCCTTGGATAGGCAAATTATGAGGTTAGATAGTTCAGCATGTTCCAAAAACCACACATTCCAAAAACCAAGACTGAAGAGATGACCAGAAACCAACAGGAACAGTATAGACAGCTCTGTCTCTTACAAAATACATTGCATTTCAAAAGATTAAAATAGTTGAGAAACATCTGTGTGGACTGAAGCTGCAGAATGCAAGAGTTCTCTACTCAAGAGAGTTTTTTACTACAGGCAACAGCATAACCAGGCTACCAAACATGAAATGGAGCTGTAGACAGGAGACCACTGTCAGTCAAAGAGCACATACCAGAGCTATCCGAGTCCCTCCAACTGTCCTAAACAACTATAAAAACCTCACCTTAAGTACATGTACATCAGTCTCTTCCCTCCATTCCCCCTCCAGTGTGTTTGCAGGTCCTCTTTTAAGCCAGGACTGACACTTGCGGATACAGCCTGTTGTTGTACGAAAGCCCTACCTTATCCTGGTCAAAACTGTTTTATTTTTTCCTCTGGTGCATGTGCCCAAACGAACTTACCACAGGATCAGATCAGTGCTGGAGAGAATGGAAACAAGTCCAGCAGCCCCAGCTTTAGCTGGCGTTGGTGTTACGGAGGCTGTGGCACTTCCTTACAAAGAAGTTACTATGCCCCATCTTTTCTGCTTTTGCACCAACTCCAGGTTCTTTGTACTGGTGCAGCTGTTTACATGGCTAGATGATGATCTTCAATGAATTATGGCCCATCTAAAAACTCCTCAATGTATTATTTTTGCTGGATTATTACTTTAGAGCTGGGCAATTACTGATAAGGAGAACAGATAGGGCTGAACTTGTTAACCAGGAAGACTGGAATGGCAGAGACTTGATTGATAAAATGCAAACAAAGGTACAGCAGAGTTGATAAGTGAGACGGCATATGACCAAGACATCAAGATAGAGATTGGTAAAAATGAAAGATTAAACNCAGTTTGTGACATCCATCACTACAGCATTCAGCTACTTCAAACAATTTTCACAACACCCTTATTAAGCACTCTCTCAACACAAAACTAATTAACTTATTATAGAACAGCCCAGGCTCTATAGGAAGATCATAAGACAGACGTTCACATAGCAAACCACATGCAAGAAGTTACCATCTCAACAATTCAAAGCTAACCCATTTCACCACATACCAGGATGCAGACCATGAAAACTAACAAGGTTTGTCTTTACCCTCTCACAGCCAAGGCAGCAATTTTCAGACTGCTTCAGCTATTTCACTAAGTGCAAACATATGCTTTACCAGTGAAAATGAGAAAGAGAAATCAGGACTTTTGTTAGATATCTAAGCAGCAAGTGTCAAGTATAAGAAGTGGAAAAACATGGAAATAGGCCTTGGGAGTAAATATAAAATAATGAATCCATACTGGAGTCCATTACCCACAAAAGCAGTCATAATAACTTAAAAGGGGAAAATGAGATAAATGTGTACTTCTTTCAAGCCTTTAAAGCCTCATACTTCAACAAAAGATGACTACCCTTCCAACAAGTCAAGATATCTGTAAGCCAACATGACCACAACTCTGAGTGCTTAGCTCCAGCACGATTACACTGAAGGTCTGTAAATAACAGGTAGTTTTACCTTACTCTAAAGTTGCCATGAAGTTGCATAACCTACAGTTAACCTGCAGAACCCTACAGCACAAGATGTTTTCAAGAAAGAGCAAAACCCAAGCCAGTACAGCAGGAACTGCATAACGGGGTGAGTCAGTTATATTAAACAAAGTTTGTCACCCTGAAACTACAGGAGGAAAATAAACATCTACCAAGCTCTGGCCAATAGGCATAATACCAACGTCTGCTTTAATGAGCAAGGAATTAAAAAATAATCCCCTAGAGACTCTTTCTTAAGGCATCTAGTGCAGGATACTCAAATAAAATGACTAAGTTGAGTCAGCAAAACAAATTTGGCCACCTGTTTGCTTCACTGAGCATTGTCCAGCCCTCCCCACTGTGGTTAATGAAATTCAGTTTAAAAACCTATAGGCAAAAAAAAACGAGTCTTTGCAGCACCTTCTCATCAAGCAGAAGAAACTACCAAAAGCAGCTTTGAAACTGTTGTCAGAGCTTCTATTAGGGATGAGATAGGAGGAGCTATTGTCCATGTCCCCTTTCAAAAGTTCAGGAAAGGACAGGAAATATCACTCCCATTTGTATTTCATGGAAGAATGTTTACTACCTTTAACCTAACCATAATAAATATTTACAATTTGTATTTTTACTGTTCCATCCACTCAGTTGCAAAAGCAGTATCAAATTAATTGCTGCAGTACACAGAGCTTGACACCCAAAAAAGAACCAAGTTTTCACTACACAGCTCTTCCTGTTTTACTTCCTTCTATATACAAACATCTGGGCTGAGTGCCCAGCTGACTTTATTTTAAAATAGTTTTAATTGCTTTATTATCTGCTCTGCTGTAATCAATGCTTTTTAATATGCTGTTTCTTCCTGCTTCTTAGAAAGAGCCTTCTCCCATGTAGTCTAGCACCACCTCCACTAAACAACTAGTAAGGTTTGTTGGTTTTTTCCAAGCTCACCATTAGGAATCTCAAGTTAACTCCAAGATCAGTAACTTTAGTTTTACTGTGTCTCATTCATTTTGAAAAGCCGCTCAGAGCACTAACAATGTTCTGCATTAAAGACAAAAACTAGCAACACAAGCAGTGACAGCCCTCCCCATCTTAAGACAGCTTCCAACCAGCCTGTTGTGCTGACAGCTGATGCCATGAGTCATTAAAGATCCATATCCTCTGGGTTTCACTAGTCCCATCATCATTTAAGATTATATAAAAAAATATGGACCCAGAAGTTAGCAACTCCTGTAACTTCTAGCAATGTATCTTTGTAAGTTAAGTGCTGCCAGTTTTGGGAGGGTGGTAGAAATCCACAAAAAGGAAATGATCATAAACATGAGTCAGTTTTTATTCCAGAGGGCATAACCTAGCTTTTAATTATTTTAGGCTTCATCCTTCTAATAATCTACTCAATAAGCTCTTTTCAGTGTAATTTTCCTAAACGCAGAGCGTTTCAGGATAGGAAGTTCTTAGGAGAGTGGCTAGGTAAGGCAGTACTAAGGAAACTTGATTTATGCCAGACACTGAGAGGGTACACATTTCCCTAACAAATTTTCCAGGTGGAAAGGGGTTTGTCTGGATAAAAGTTTGTAAGAAGAAAGACAAGTATGCTAGCTGAGAAAAAACTCCAAACTGGAAACTGACAAGAACACAGGCATTTTGTAACTTTCTGTAGAGATGCAGAAGCTTTCATAACTTTACCAAATATATCCTAATATGTACAAGGGGAAAAAAGATGCATTTACTTCACATGCTTTTCCCCCCCCTTCTAACTGTAATGGTGAATGAATCTGGGAGTTACACTGGACAGAAGAGTCCCACGGCTCTCTCTCCTTTTATTGTTCTGTCCTGATGTTGTTCCACTTTTGTTAAAAAGATCAAACCAGATTACAGCCAGGAGTGCAACAGTAGCATCAGGCTCACTGTGCCTCATGAGAGCAGTTAAAGCAGTTCATGGAGTTTATTATCTTTTGAATGGAAAGTACACCCTTTCTGATGTACTCTGCAATATGCTGGGGGGGAAGAGTCATTTGACCCACGTATCCTTATTGCTCCACTTGCCTATTAGGCAGCAAGTGCAACTGAGAAGTCAGGCACTGCTGAATTTTTACATCAGCTTGTAATCATCCAAGAAACAGATGGCGATCACAGATTCCAGGGCCTGGGGCAGGGGGGAGGTGTGGGTGTTTGGTTTTCATTGCATTTTTTTTCCCACTTGTACAGTATGCTCAATAACTTCATTAGGCATTCATTCTCTTCTCCTAAATATATTTAATTTAATGGTTGACACAGTAGGCAAGATCTCCAGAAGTCCATTCTTTACCTCCAAATTAGTTACAAAAACACCTCACTTCCATTAATTGCCTTCCATCTTTGTGGGTGATATGCTTTGAAGGATCTAAGTCTAGTTCTCTACAAATTCCCAGCTTTCTTAACAAGCTTCTAACAAGAGCAGACAACCAACATGAGCAAGAGGAGACTCACCACCATTATGCCTGGGACAAACATCACAGGCTGCAGAAAACACAGAATGCCTTGCTTTCATTTTTGGCACAGAAAACAAGGAGGGAAGAATTACCTCCAAAAGCATTAGTAACATGCTACCTTCTTTCCCTCTCCTCCTTCCCACAGTTACTGGAAATCCAGCAGCAGTGACAATATGGAATAAGGATGTTATTAACCGCATCAGTTGTAAATTAAATATTATTACAATGGTGTTAACTAGCTAAAAATATAGCTTTAAGTTATACTAACCACTGAGTGTAAGTATTTATTTCAGTAGTACAGCCAGATAATCTTAGACACAGGTTAGGAGACCAAGATAAGATCAAACTCTTAACAATGCAGATGCCTGCAAGATCCAAGCACACTGACAATGAGTCTGCGCTGCTACAGGTCATCAGTATTATAGTTTTGCCTACCAAATGGGACAGTTGCTTTCCCTTTCACTTAGCAGAAAGTTTCATTCAATAGCATATTTCAGCATACCAAGAAACGAACTTACAGCTCTGAATGTGAGCACATATTTTTTTCTTCTTAAGATATCTGGGTAATGTTCACTTCTTTTCCCCTCATACCCTTCTAAGTTATCACAGAGTTTGACTGCATTACCACTAGTGCATTTGCACTAGCTATCTCTCCACTTCTACAATTTGCTTACAGCTTCTTCTTCAGTGGGAGGGTAATTTATAAGAACCTTGGGTAACAGAACCTCACTGAAGATTTCCCCCCCCCCCATCAAGAATTCACACCTTTGCTGTAAGCCCTCTGCTTTGTGACACCAATGCTCAAGATCTCCCTTTACAGTGTCACATTTCCTTTTAGAACAGGAGAGTCAAGAGAAAAGTTCTTGTAACTTTTTCCTTAAATGAAGCTTCACACATTCAATTTTAAAATCTGAAAATCCTCCAAAACCCAGCTATCAAGTATAATGGTATTTTGGCCCCAAGATCAAAAAGTTTAAAAAAGGTAGAAAAAAAAATCTGCTTTTCCCCTTTCATCTTCATCAAGTGATTCCTTCCAATATATTCTACATCCTGCCAGAAATGTGGGAACTGCAACTCAGCTTTGTCATTTCAATAGATACTTATCTCCCAAGACAATTAGTAAGACCCAGAGACTGCTATTGTCTCATTAATTGATAAACATCACACTTGAAGGAGTCTTAAATACGATTTTCCAGATTACTACTACTACTAAGTTTATTGAATTAATCTCATCATGAACTATGATCTATGCTAATTTCCTAGTCTACCCTTTCCTTACAGATTTCTGTTCATTCTAAGAAACTTAAAACTTAACTCCTGTTCTTAATGAATCCACACAAATAAGAATTTCTCATGGGAGAAATACAAATTATTTGTGACAACAGAGTCCAACCCCACTGAACATTTTCTGGGCACTGCCACACCAACCATTACAAACTGACAGGGTAAGCTTCTAATAGATGAGCCTGCAACGCTCCTTAGCCAAGAACACAGGCGTTTAGGTTTGGATACATCAAATTAATTTTCAGACTCTCATTCAGAGGGATTTTGCGTCCATAGGGCCCAAAGCATTATTCATTATTACACCTCGCAGCAGGGTAAAGAAATGGAAGAATATTTGCAGAACACACAGCAGATACTCACCTATAACCATTATCTTTACATGAACATGAAGCTACATTTCTCTGAGCCTACTGTGTTCTGTGCTTGCTCTTTGAGCCCCCTCCCATGAAGGGATTTTAGTTTGTGATTTTCAGTTTTATGTGCATGAACCAGTACACTTATTACATTTTCTAATGGGAACAGCTATGTACATCATAGTAGCACACGAACACACGTGTCATGCACAGCATTGCGTTTGTCACCATTTACTTTGTTATTATTTGCACTGTATTGAAGAGACCTTTCCTCTCAAAGAAAGTAGTAGTAGGAACACATGTAGCAACGAGCTATTGCTACAGGAAGATCTCTGTTCTCCTCAGAGATCTTCTCCCTCTCTGTCCCCAGAGAGATAGCTAAGCACACTGCCATTCAGTCCAAGTCTCTCACCCTGTAATTATCCACTTGCTTTCTTTCATTAAAGAGGCCCATTTGGGAATTTTTCTATGAATAATGCTAGCCACTAAAGAAGGAGGAGGAAAAACTCATGTATTTAAGCTCAATTCTGGCAAACAGCATATTGTGCACTTCCACAGAGATTTTTGCTTTGTAGATAAACATCTAGTTTCTTATCAGTTCATGGCATAGGATGTCACTGGTTACAACAGATCTACAGAAGACTTGAAATCCTTTGTCACCATTTCCTATCAACTCACAGGGCTATCTTAAGCAGACTGTTTAACCTCACTAGAGCTTCTCCTCCATCACCCACACCATACTGGCACACACAGCTAAAGCATTTCCCGCTAGATCATCACTTCAGGCATTGTGCTGTTTAACACTGATCTAACGGTGCTCAGCCTTGATGCTGAGCCTCCAGGCTTAGGCAAAAACTATCAAAATGTACACAAAGGAAGAAACCTCACAGGACTGGGATATGCAGGAAACAAAAGGAATAATGAGTCAGTACTACAGACTGCTTTGCCTGTTTAGTGAAGCTGTTACAAAATTTGTAGCCTAATCTCAAATTGCACACTGCCAGTTATTCTTACAAGCTCTTAATCAGCACCGAGAAGTAACCCGTATAAGCCCAACATTTGGATGTACAGACTTTGCACCGCCAAGAGAAGAGAGTAAGTTAACTACCCTGATACCTGATTTTAGGTGATCTTTGGGCTCTACACTTTTAACCTGCCATAGCAGCTATTTAAAGATGTAAAGCTGCGACTTGAGCCTCATAATGCCCAAACCATGTGACATCTTCCCTAGCCTCCTCATTTTAACGCTTAACAGCAGCGGTGCAACGTTACCGCACCCGGCTACAGGGACTCTTCCGAAGCCAGAGCAGCCCATCCTCCGCAGGGTGATAGAGCACTCCGCCAGTGTTGCAATTCTGCTGCTTTACCACATAAAAAGCGGTTCTCCTCCCCTCCCCCAAGCGCACAAAACCCTCAAGAGACACTTGCTTAAGCAAACCGCACGGAAGACGATAAAAACTTCGCCAGTTCAACGCTAAGAATTAGTTTTTTTCCGAACCGCAGTACATTTACGCAACGCCCGCGGGCGGCGGGCGCGGAGCGGCTCGGGCTCGGCTCACAACGCGGCTCGGGCTCCGCTGGCAGCGCCGTCCCCGCAGGGCACCACCCGGGCACCGGGTAACCAGCGGAACCGCGGGTCGATAGGACACGGGGCTACCGCCGGCACCCCGCGCCTCCCCCCGCCCGCACCCACCGCGCTCAGGAACGCGCTCCCAGCCCCGCGCCGGGGCGGAGATCGACAGCCGGCGGGCGGCTCCCGGCGGCACATGCCTCCCCGGTCGCGGCCGTCCCCCCGCAGCCGCCCCGCATTGCCCACCCCACCCGCCCCCGCAGCGCCCGGGGGCCATGCCCCGGTGGAGCAGCCGGCGGGGTGAAACGAGGCGCTTACCGAGTGGTTGACCCCCCACATGAGGACGCTGAGCAGCGGATCGCTAGCGCGGAACAACTTCACTTTTTGCGCCACGAAGTGCTTTTTCTTGGTCTTGGTTTTACTCGCCATGACGGGCACGATGCTGCTGGGGGCCGCCATGGCGCAGCCGNACCGCCCGCCACGCACCGCGCCGCCGCGCCCCGCCCCCGCAGCCGGCGCGGGAACGCCGGCGGAGTTTCGGTTCCTGCCNGGCGGCGGAGGACGGGGGGGGGGAAGACGGTAGGAGGGCGGGCAGGAGAGAAAGGAAGGGGCAAGTCAGCGCCCCAACCCCGGGGGCAGGCGGCCGGCGGCGAGCTGGCNCGCATGTCCCCCCCGCTGGCTCGCGCCTGCGCGGCCGCTGTGGGGAAGCCGGCGCCCTCAGCGCGGCCTCCGCTTGTCCTCCGCGGGGCGGGGAGGGGAGAAGCGGGGCTAAGGGTGAGGGAGGGAGGCAGGACGCGGGGCGAGGCAGGAGAGGAGGGGGCGAGGGAGGGCTGAGAGGAGGGAAGTCACCTTCGCTCCCTCACTGAGGGGAGAGGGGCCTTTGGAGGCGAGCCCCAGCCCAGCGCCTGCCCGGGGAACAAGGTGGTTCTCCCCTGTCCCGCTTCCCGCACTCACGCTTAGTTGCCGGTCCTCTGGGAAACAAAACCTACCATCGTCCTAATCTTTATGTAAACATCGTTACTGTGTGCAGTTTTTGTAATATTTGCTCAAGTTTCCGTTCCTCTCCCTGTAAAGAGCCCTCTAGGAGGGAGCAGGATGCTCTGAGGTAGGACTGTGCCAGCTGCTCCTGACCCGGCTCCAGCCTGTGGGCAGGCCGCTGTGTTTCAGCCGCATACAGCAAATACTGACAACTGTCTCCTGCAGAAGTTTCACTCTTTAAAGGTATTGCACCCGTATAAGCCGCACTCCTCTATTCATACCAACAGGAAAAAAAATGCTTCTGACCTACCTCTATGGCCACATGTGTTCAGTGATAGCATTCTGCAATGGCTCATCTGCCCAACTCAGAGACCTTGTGCACAACGTACGTTTTTCTCCACTGTATAATGAGGAATCGCAAAGGCGACTGCAGACACTGTTCAGGGTCAATAGACACAGATAATGCAAGGCATACATCTGTACATTTACAGTAAGTCATCCATCAACTTCTGAACCATACAGACTGACCTGCCTGCTGTAGATCTTGCTTTATTTATCGGCTGATCATTCAGCAAGGTGACAAGATCCTTAGGGAGACACAAGAGCAGGGCTGCTCCATGAGGGTGGACAAACCAACAGCCAAGGGTCATCCCAGTCCAAGCAATGCCTTCAGCAACAGGGCATCATCCCACAGGGTCCACGCACAGTGGGCAGGGCCAAGTGCTGGCAACAGCACACATCAGCAGCCCCAGGGAAGCTGAGGTGAGGAGCCAGGTCCATCTGGGAAGGCACCACATAGGCACAGGGTTCATCCAACAGGCACGACCAGAAACAGGGCTGCAGGCAAGCTACCTACAGTATAGGCTCAAGGCATAGCCAGAATACAGTGCTGAAGGCAGGGATACCTACAACATAGCTCAGGCAAAGACCTAAACTGAGCCCTCCTTACACTTAAATGAAAGTTCTGGGCAGAGGGTGCTCCCAGGTGAGGCTGTTCATGGCAACTGAGGTTGATATGTGCACTGAGGGCCCTGGCACAGCCTTACACAGCTGCTCTTAAATTTTAAAACTTGTTGGACCAAACACAGTTGTTCAAGTGTCTCATCCTCTCCATTTCTCTTTTGCCTTTGTGATCTCAATAGCAAAGTTATCTGTCACACTGGAATCCAAACCAGTAGTGTTTAATCTCCCTCCTGCATAGAAGCAGCGACTGGGATTTACTATATGGTCCCTTTTCTGCATCATATGGAGAGTAAGAGAGAGCATAGATGCTATATTTAATTTCCTGTCCTTTTTTTAGAGCAAGGAGTTACTTAGGAGTTCCAGAGACTAAACTGTAGTTTTTGTTCTTGAAAATAGATTCAACAACAACAACGAAAATCTCTTCTATTTCTACTGCAGTCAATTGAAGCATCTGAATAGTCAGCACCTTTGAATAAAATCAGGTCAGTTAGATGGCTAAATATAGATTTGAAGTCAGACTTTCAGAGGAGTTCAGTACCCATTTTATTCCTTAAATTACTCTTAGAACATATCTGAGCATCATACAATGCTACACACATCAACGTGACTAACATCTGTCACATACGTGTCTTTCATCTTCTTTCCAGAGTAAATCCACATGGTGATCCATTTTGGTTTACAAATGTGTAATAAACAAAAAACATTTTTGTAGGTTTGTTATAGGGAAGGCAAGGCTGAGGAAGGAAGTTGCTCTTTTTTTCCAGGAGACTTTCTTGTCATCTTGGCCTAGATTCTAAGGAGCTCTTCCCTGCAAATACAAATCCTTACCAAGGGTGGTTGTTTTATCAGAGGCACAAAAGATGTTGACCATAACCTTTACAGCAGAATTAAAATAAACCAAGGGCCTGGGCTACCTTCATTACAAGGTCTGGGGCAAAGGTTTGCCCTGTCCAAGAACAGGATGGTTGCCTGTACCAGTCTGTCCTGTAGGGACCACTGTGGGCACAGGTTTTCCACCAAATCCATGATATTCCTGCAGCTGGACACAGGATTAGCTTGAAGAGACTCAACCTGGTTACACTTGCAGCCTACACTCCTCTTAGGAAATCTCTTTCTGCGTATGCTTCAACTAGAAGTCCAGGTTCTTTCTTTCGCTCAACTGTAACCATAACTCTATCCCTTAAAATAAAACTAAGCAGAAGCTGAGTCTTGGACCAGGCCATTCAACCAGTGTCCACGGCAAAAATTTCCCCAGCCAAGTCCTTGCAGCCTAGACTTCCCCTTCAAACCCTTTCTAGCTCCCCACCAGTTGGAGCTCAAGGTCTCTCTCTTTCTCCCAGCTCTAACACTAACCCTGAGAGCCACAGACCAGGGTCCCCAGCCAGTGCCCACACCAAAACATTCTCACAGCCATGTTCTCTTCACAGTCCACTGTTTCCTTGGGCACTTTCCCTTTTAAGCTCCCCTCCAGCTGCAGCTTTAGGCTGTCCCTGTCCAAATGCCCACCTTAACACTGACACTGATCCAGAGACCAGGACCACCAGCCAGCCAGTGCCCTCAATAAAATGTTCTCTCTGCACATTTTCTCTGCCCCACACCCTTTCTTTTCAAAGCTTCTTTCTATCTCCACTCCAGCTGCAGCTCCAGACCCTCTCTTTCTCTTAACCCTCACACAAGCCATATGCTGGGCTTTGTCCATGGCCTCCAGCCAGTGCCCACACCAGGAAGTCCCTGTAGCCAAGTTCTCCTCACAGCCTACACTTCCCTGGGACAGTCACTTTCTAGCCCCAAGCCAGCTGCAGCTCTTGGCTCTTACTTTCAACCAAAACCCCAAACCTCACCTTAAATCTGACGGTTATATTGAGACTTAAACCAGGCCCCTCAGCCAGTGCCTCCACCTAGAAGTTTTTGCAGCCAAGTTATCTTGGTGGCCAAGCCTTTTCACTAACAGCTGCTTTTAAGCTTCCCTTCAAACTAGAGCTCTAGGGTCTCTCTTTCTCTCCACCTTATCTCTCATGTGAAACCACCAGCTGAGACCAAGTCCCCCATGGACTTGGCAAGTGTCCATGCCAAGAACTCCTCCTAGCCCTGTTCTCTTTGCAATCTACTGCTTCCTTTTGCAGCCTCTTTCACATTCCCCCCAACTGTAGCTCTTGGCTTTCTCCTTTTCTCAGCCATAACCACGAGCACAGGGTGAGCCTTAGACCAGGACACTCCACCAGTGCCCACACCAAAAAGTTTCCCCTTCTAAATTCCCTCTGAAGCTCCTTTGTAATTCCATTCCATTCATACAGCCTGGCATGACACGAAGGTTATATTTCAGTCCACTAGGAGTTTTTTATGGCATAACACTGTGAGTATACGTTGCAGTCAGCGGTCATGATTCATGTGCAGTGTTGGGAGATGAAAGACCTTCTGGGACAGTACTGAAAAAAATCAGAGCTAAGACCAAACCTGGTACAGTGTTGCCTATAATGCCTACAGAGAGATATCTCTTGGGCAGTGGATCTCCACAATTGTATTCATGCTGCATTGCCAGCAAAACTGCTTGTTTCACCTCACAGGTAACCTGTAAGCAAACTAACTTAGATGCTGCCATGATGGTCCAGGCACTGACAGGATAATTAGGGGGCCAAATTATGACAGTACAACCTCTTCTGAGGTAGCAGTGGGTCCTTAGCTGGGTCTTTGAAGTCTACTAGGTTTCAGGGTTGGTAAGAACACTTATGAAAGTAGAAGAGGAGACTAATCCTCTGACTTCCTGCACATTTCAAATCCCAAGTGGCATTTCCTGATTGACTTTAAAGAATCCACCACCCCCCAGACATACAAGTGTTTGAGACTCCTTCAGTGTGTCCAGAGTTTTTTGGTGACTGAATGTAAAGCTTTTGCACTCCACAGGGACTAAACAGGGGAGCACATTCAGGGTGAATCACAGTGCTTGGAAACGTTACTAAATAGGTATGATATGACCAGTGGACTAAGCTTAACACAAAACATGCTCTGACTCCGATGAAGTAAATTCCCGTCCTTCATGGAACTGAGAGTATTTGGAATCTCCAGTGGAGACTGAAAGGAAGATCCTCCAGCCTTGTAACAAGTTGCAAGATAAGCTCGGGGAAAGCTACTTTTTTTTGCTTTGTCCTGTCTGCTTCAGTTTTTTTCTGCCATTGGTACTAAAATTTCTGCTTTGTCCTACTTCTGGTGCAAGATGCTCTCAGTTGAAAGCAGGTGGACATGGGAGAAGGAAGAAGAGAGAATGATCTAGCAAGACTGTGCTAATGAACAGCTTTCCTTGCTTGACTTCATTGGTAGTTGGAACAACCTAAATGAAGGGTGTGAGCTCCCTTGAATTTCCCAGGATTAACCACGACTAGCAAGCTCATTTTTAAAATCTGTTTGCTGGTTTTGATCCTTGCAGCAGAGCTTAATTTAGCTTTATTGTTTAAACATAACACTTTCTAATTTGTTACTTTATTCCAGTGCGTACGTGAATTACTTGCTTTTTGTTTCACTGGTCATCAAGAGCAATTCTGGTGTATTAGGGTGTCTAATATTAAGGAAAGGGATATAACATAGTTTGTAAGTGAGGCTTTGCCTAGCTACTGGAAGGTAATACTTCCCTTTACAATTATTTTCTGCAGCTGCAAAGAACAGAAGGCCCACAGAGTTTCCCTGGGACAACTGCCATAGAAACTAATTTCAGCTAAGGCAGACTCATAAATTGTTCCATTACTCTATAAATTGGTCTGGGTACATATCACTTCAAGCCAAGCTGGGTTACTTTAAATCTAGACTGTAGTTCTAAAATACTGCCACTTTTTTAAAGAACACATCTTGCTCGGGGAAAGCTACTAAATAATATCTCAAGAGAGTTAATCTTCTACAAGAGAATGAAATCTACAAGGACATCAAATTATTAACCGTTTTATTGGAATTACATAATGACCAGACCAAATATTTTGGAAACAAAGCATTTCCTTCACTTGTAAAACAGAACAGGAAAAATAGAAAACTGGTATCTATAAACTATTTAAAATACAGACACCTTAATTGCTCTGTATTCAGAAGAACAAATACAATCTGTATGTGAGAATGATTACTGGCTACGTATATTTACAGGCAGAAAGCATCGCCTGCCAGTTTTCAGATGTGCCATCAAGAGCTACAGGTTTCACAGAATTTCACATTATTACAGAAGATTCCAAACAGTTTATGGAACAAATTTTAAAATATAAACCAAAAATTATTAAAATTAATTTACGTAGATCAATGTGATGATTTTTTAAGCAGAAAGGACTCTGAAACTTCATTTTAA
>VZTO01004762.1:0-13925 GCA_013400615.1 Syrrhaptes paradoxus | reverse complement strand
CTGCAAAGAGACTATCAGCCTGAATTAGAGATTAGGCATCTAACCTAGGTGATGCTTTGGTTGGTTGGTTGNATAAAAAAAAAAAAAAAAAAAAAAAAAAGCCTACACCAGTCTAGGCTTCCAAAATTAAAATTAGTACAGCCAGGCGCTGTTCCTTTAGTCACAATCCTAAAAGCAGTGGAAGCCAGGACAGCTCCTTTCACTTTGTTCAACTCTCCATAAAGAAGCCAACTAAAAGTCTCACTGCGATCAGCATCCAGCAGTAGCAGTGTCCATTTTCGTTCAAAGTCAATTCTCCCCAGGCAGAGAAACACTAAAGCCCAACTATCCCACTCCCTCTGGGGCCCTCTGCTTCCCTTTTATGACTTCCCCCACTTAGGCAACACAGCTGTCAGTTCTACCTCCCAGCAGTTTAACAAGCCACAACTGCCAGGTTTTGCAGCTTATATAGTCTTTAAGGGCTAACCTCTTCCTTTTTCTCTAGTGAAGGCTTTTAACCCTTTCTAGGTTCATAGTGACTGCAGCTGAAAGTTGTGAGTTTTTTGCGTGGAGCTTTCTAGAGTAACTGGGATTTTCTAGTGTCTCTCTGTTGATCCAGACTCCTTTTTTATCAGGTGTAGGGCCTTAAGAAATATCAGAACTGTTCATGTACACCATTGCTCCAGCTGGGGGATTAGAGGGCAGTATGTAAAACAATATATAAACTTTTTCTTTTTTTTTTTTTTTTCCCAAGCAAATAGATCCAAATTAATAGATTTCACTATTCAAATGATGATACTTTATGAATGGTATCAAATACATGTAAGTTTAATAAGGACATTCTGTGTATACATTATCTTGTTTATTCTTCAACTTGAAAGATATCTTGCTCAACATCAGGTAATAAATGCCCCTTTGAATAACCTATTAATTGCACTCATGCCTGTCTAAAAGCTGATCTTCTTACAAAATACGCTCTTTTTCTTATTGGAAAGATTTTAAGCTTCCTGTACCTGGCTCTAATAACCTTTAAAGCATAATAGGACACACATTTTAAAAATAGATTAAGAAATAAAATGTAGTATTTAATTTCTTTAATTGCACACCCTTTCATAAAAATGCTTGGGCTTATCTTATTTGGTGAAAAACAGAGTAAGTTCCATTTTCCTCTAGCTGTTATTTTTATTATTTGTAAAATTTCAGAAGAATTTGACTTCCTGCTACAGCACTTCAGCTGCCTTTTCAATTTGTAGCCCAGAAGTACAGCTTCCTTAGCACATGCCGTTTGAGTGTTTCTTGCTTACTGCGTGGTTAATCACAGGAACTACCATAGCTGAAGAGCTGTTAGAGAACTGCAGTTGTTCCCACACGTTCTAATTGAGACAGTTGCCACTGTTACTGGATGTTTTGTTTTAAGAGAAGGTTATGTTTGTGTGCTCTTCTAATGTTGCTATAGGACTTTCTAGTATTTTTCTCCTGCAGACATTGAAAAGCCACACTAATGCCAGTTCGGTTAGCCCTGGAAAGGTCTGGTGAAAATAATGGAAGAGCACAATACAGAGTTTTCAAAACTCGATTTACAAAAACATCCTTTTATTTTGGACACTTCCATTTTGGACAGAAAACACCAGATACCAAGACCCTGAGAACTGAGAGCAATAACTGAGTCTGAAGCTCTAGCGGCACAGAGCTTGAGAAAACCAGGTCTCGCATGTATCCATACAGTATCTAAACACAGTAACATTTAAACATCTGGCCCTAGGTACATTTAGAGAATTCACATGCTCAGCATTTCGCCACACATCGGTTTGCTCCAGACTTCATCCATTCCAGTTCTGAAATCTCCAAAGAACGAAATCCTGCCACCTTCCCCTTTTTTGGGGTTGTTCAGCCTGCGGAAGAGAAGGCTCTGGGGAGACATTGTTACAGCCTTTCAGTATTTAAATGAGGCTTATAAGAAAGGTGGGCACAGACTTTTTAATAGGGCTTGTAGCAATAGTGATTACTATGTAAAACACTAAGGACTTCAGAGAAAATGAAACTCATTTCTAATGAAAGCAGAAGCTGCTTAGGCACAAGACTGAAAGAGGTTCTAGTGACATCTCCAAGAAGCTGCATAAAATGCTGTAGACCTGAATAAAGAGAAGGGTTTTGAGTGTATGGCCGTGTGTGTGCAGACCTGTGACTGGACCTTTGGTATGATTTAGCAGCTGCAAGCGGCAAGACCACCACTGTTTCATGTGAGGCAGCAGTAATGCTTGAGCTCTGTTTACTCAAACTCTTCCCTCTTGCATATGTTTGAAAATACATGTGTATGAGGCCCGATCTACATAATTCTTTTTTAATTAATGTTTTGTACTTAAATGAGCAGCGTAGCTTTTAATGTAAGTAGTTATACAAGCACAGCGGCGACTGTAGCTGCTTATACTGATCAGTTTTACTAGCAGAGGTAGGCTATTTCCTGTTCTTAGGAGAAGGTACTACACCATAAGAGCAGCTTTTTACACATATGACATCCTCTACCCTAGGAGATGGTACTGCTTTGCCTATTCTGGTTTTTAAAAGTAGGTTAAACAAAATAATTGCAGCTGGTTTAGAGCTGAGGGGGTGCCTCCTTGCCCAAGGTTTCTTCCTTGGTAAGCTTTATCAGTGGAGGTGGTACTTCCTGATGATCATGGGGATGATAAGATGCTGCTCAGTCTGCACATGTGGCTCGGTGTCAGCAAGCAGAGTCCTGGTATGAGATTAGTTAGTAGGGATTATTAGTGTTGTTCAAACAATGTGATCTGTGTTCAGGCAAAGCTTTGGTCATAGAAAACTTCATAGCGGTCTCGAGCAGCACATCTCCCAGGTTTGTTATCAGAGCTAACAGGCTTTAGGTTCTCTCAGTTTCATTAGGGAAGAACGATAATTTCTAAGAATTCAGATCCAGAGAAAGCCAGTTGTCTCATAGTGAAAAAAGAGCCATTCTAGGCAGGAGCCTGATCAGTTTGTTTCCTCCAAATTGATGGTGTTACATCACTACCAAAAATTATTCAATTCAATATAGTGGAGGAATTGGGAAGGCAGATATGGCCAGGGCTAGGGCCAGCACCATTTACATCACAGATATTGTTTTGACAAATAAATGAAGGTAGACTTCCTCCATTTTTTGCTGGTGGTAAAAATATGGTCAAATAATATGAGCCATGGTTTATTTTAAACTTGTCCTGGTTTCAGTTGGGAAAGAGTTAACATTCTTCTTAGTGGCTAATGTGAGGCTGTGTTTTGGATTTGTGCTGAGAAGAAACCTGATAACATTCTGATGTTTATAGTTGCTGCCAGGACAGTCAAGGACTTTTCAGCTTCTCTGCTGTGCCAGTGTCTGCAGGGACAGGAGGAGCTGGGAGGGAGCACAGCCCCCGTTACTGGCCTAGCATTCAACCTTAGGTTTAGGATTGAGACCCAAACTGGCCAGTAGTCTATTCTATATCATGCATGTCATGCCCAGTGCATAGATGGGGATTGGTCCAGAAGTTCGCTCTCCTGCTCTGGGTTGTCTCCCTCTGGGTCACCCCTCTCTCAGGGTTGTCTCAGTCTGTCGGACACTTGGGCTCTTATTTCCTTTCTGGGATTGTGGTTTCAGGACTCTCCCTGCTCCAGGATCGTTAGCCAGGAATGGGCTGAGCCTTGGTCATCAGGTGGTGAGCAGTGTCACTGTGTATCACTCATTTGTATATTTGTATATTACTATTATTATCATCATTATTATTATTTCCAATATTGCTGTAGTTTAGTTATTAAACTGTTCTTATCTCAACCCACGAGGTTTTTTTCCCTTTACCCCTTTAATTCTCTCCCCAGTCTCTGGGAGGGGGAAGGGTGAGTGAGCAGCTGTGTTGTGTAAAACTACAACAACTTAAAGTGACACAATATAGATATGTGATTTATAATTGGTTACTAGTGTATTCTACAGTGGCTTTAACTTCTTTTCTTACCTGTTTTCTTTTTTTCTTTTTTCAAATGTTCAAGAATCCAGTTTGTCCGAGAGCAAAATCCAGCAGAGAGTAAATGTACAATTGATATAATACAGATGAAGGGAGGGTATAAAATTATCCATGCAAGTTACTATAGGCAAAAAGAAATGCCTTTTCTAAACACATAACACATCTCAACCCCAGTTAGTTCCTCTTCTCACGTAAAAAGGCAAAGTTCTTTTAAAATCAAGGAAGTTACAACGATAAATACCAGGAGAGCCTTTTTATGTGAATAACTCATATATGCCCAAAGTTCTCTCTAAAATACATGGTTTTACATGTGCGAGGTGTGTAGGATTAGAGTGGCAGAAAATGGAAGCAAAAGGAGACATACCACAAGCCACAGATAATTTGGTCTTCAACTTTCATGTGCTGTCACTGTTTCTACATTTGCAGATGAAGTTGCAGCCACATTTCCTCTGCAAGGCAGGCAGAAAGGGCAGCTGAGAAGCTTGCAAACTGCAGAGTAAGTGCAGTGCTGCAGGAGTTTTCATGTTGATATAAATGGCAGCTCTTTGATGTTAGGTACTGCACAGTCCTCCAGAAATTAAGGCAGAGTTCCCGTCCTATGTTGAAGAACACAACAAGGAAGCCAAGAGGCTTTCTTTTGCTTTGAAGCAAGGATGAATAAAGACTGTCTATGAATGAAATATTCATGTGTTCCAGTGTTGGTTTTTTCAGTTCCTTGCACAACTACATTTTGGTTTGAGCTCAAGCTTAAAAAATGTCTTAAACTACTACCCCATGGGAGAGAAGGGCTCCAAGACCTAAAGGCTGTGCTGAGTACAGTGGCAGAGTATTGGTGACACCGGACCAACACCACATTACTGTTGCAGACCCTATTTTGCAGTTTAAAACCAATATTTACTCGTAGAAAATTGTCAAAACAAAAATAAAAATCAGATATGCTTAAATATTTGTGATGGGGAAGGAAACCATTTCCCTGCTGCCCACAGCTTGCAGACCATGTGGTTTCTGTGCAGGTTCCTGTGGGGAAAGCGGGGGAGGAAAGAAAACCTGTGGCAGATTGCGGGGTCCCTTCTATTTCCAAAGCAGAGAAAACTCCAGTAAACATAACCATGTAACCTGATATTTGCCTGTCCTTTTCCCTATGGTTTTGGCTGCTGAACGTTGCAAATGAGAGGTTTTAGCCATTCTTACACATGGCAAACAGGTCAGCTCTGTTCACTAACTGGCAAGCAGAGGATCATTTTCTGGCTACCAAAGAATAGTGTGAAGACACCATTAAAAATTACAAGAAAATATTATTCCTTACCATTTATTGCTTGCACAACTGTGCAGACATACATACACAAATACACCAGCCAGAAAAGAGGACTGTTGCAGGAAAGAGCTGACAAAAAGGGAAATGAAGGACAGACAAGTAAATAATGCAATGAAAATGGAAGGAGGGAGGAAGCAGTGGGTGTTTTCTTTCTTCTTCTGCACGCTCTTGTGACAAGAAAATTACTTTGGAGGTTTAGGCATTAGATTAGATATTTTAAAAGGAATAGCGGAGAAAGCATGAATGAGACTGATCTTCTGAAACAAGCATTACCTTATAAATGAAATCAAATAGCTTCTGCTGGGACAGCAGGTCTCATGAAGTATGCCATCAAAGTGACCTACTCTGTCAGATAGCAAGTCATGTTTCCCCTTTTGCTCAGAGCAAAGAAACAATTTGTATGACTTATCACGTCAGTATTTTATTAATTTGCTTTCTCATCCATTACTGGGATATTTCCTATCAGTTACCAGGTTCCTCTTGGCTCTGTCCTTCATCATGTTCGCTGGCAGAAAGTAGTATTAGCTCGAAACAAATCTCTCAAGGAGAAAGATGTATTTCTCTAGGCATTTCAATAAGTCTGAAATATTATTGCTTCTTACAGACTCTAAGGAAAAGTAGGAAAAAAGCCAAGTCTGAATATCTTTGGCATGAAGAACTATTTAAAAATACATGTAATCTTTTGTACATTAATTTGGTTTCTATGAAGAAAATAGTACCTGCATGTCAGAGAGCATCTTGTAAAGGAACAGTCTGTCCTGTGATTAGCCGTGGCAGGCTGGAGGGGGAAATGCAATCCCCTCTTTTCCATGCACAGAGAGCTACACTGGTCAGCTCTTCGTTACCTTTTAGGAGTATCACAGACACTATCCCCGGGGTGCTGTTCCCTGACGGTACCTGCGGTCTAGCTTTAGAATATCCCAGCTGGTACACAAGGGAATCGTGTACTGAATTCTTAATGTTCTTCCAACTATCACACTGCTTGTTAGGTAACAGCAGCAGTAATACTTAAATAATAATTACTAATATAGTAATATTAAAAATTGAAAAGAGAAAAAATTCATTACAAGAGCAGTTAGCAATTTGTAGGAGAAAACAAGTAATTTCTCTGTACTGCAGCTGTGAGATTATTCCCAGCTTTCAGTGTTTTAAGAACTATGCTTTAACAATTTTAGGCAACAATCTAACAAAGTAGATAGGTACGTTAAATAGAAGATGGATGTAGGTGAAAATTTACAGTCATGTAAATAACATGAACACAAGGGGATTAAGGTTGATGGCTGAATTGGTTAAAACTCCAGTTTCTAAAAGCTCCACTACTGTCCTGGAGAGTTGCATAACTGATTTCCACAGGAGTGGAAAGTTTTTGTTTTTAAAATCCCAACCTGAAAATTTTCCATAAGTGTGCAGTTATATTTTCCATGATTTCCAGGTGAAATTTGTCAAGTTTACAAGTAATGATCAATCTCAGAAACTAGCCTCCAATTTAAGGATTTTTCTTTTTGTGTGTGTGTTTTTTTTTGGGGGGGGGGTTGGGTTTTTTTGTTTTGTTTTTTGTTTTGGTTGGTTGGTTGGTTTTTTTATCACCTTCGCTACTAAAATTTCAGCAGTATAAATGATACTCTCATTGACTTCAGCTGGTCAACTGACTGGGTTGTACCTCAGTAAAGAGTTCGGGTCACACACAAAGTCCTTTCAGAAAGATTAGCTCTGCACTGCATGTAGTCATGAAGCACTGTGACAATATTTTAACCACTTCAGTAGAGAGCCATCGAGCCAAACGTACACAAAGCAGGGAACTGAGAAGGAAGTGTCATTGATGATATATTTATCACCACAGTAGAAATGCACTTGAAAAATATTCAGATAAAAAGAACTACCTGAAAAATAACTATTCTACGGTAAAACTACTTCCAGCTGGTACCTAGAGAGAAAAAAATGTGAATAATGGTGCCTGAGGACTGTTTTTTTTTTATTTTTACTCAGGAGAAAAAGTCTAATTGAGGAGAATTGTGCCTGAAGAAGCGTGAGACTGGGTGACTTGGGATCTGCTTACACTGTCCTTGGTAGAAACGTATCTGCCTTGGAAATGAAAATGAATGGTTTAAAGGAAAGGGCACAGCCCAGAAGGGAGGGAGCTCCTGAACTGGTACGGAGCCAGGTACAGCCGGGGCTCCGTGCACAGCAGAGGACCCCGCCGTGGGAGAATGCTGCAATGGGGAGAGGGAAAAGAGGGAGTAAGCCGCGGGCAGCCTTGATGTCTGCAATGGAATTAAACCCTGTGCCTCCTGCCTCTGAGGCTAGAAATGTTCTTAGCTTCCTGATGGGGAGAAATTTCCGATATCTTGGACCTTTCCAAAATGGACATTTTGCCTGCTGGGCCTTGTTCTGCTGAGAGAAACCTGAAGTTTTAGCTGCTAGGGTGTGTGTGTCATTTGCTAGGCAGAGCATGGTGTTTTAGGAAAAGTTTTATAAAGTATCCCAAAGGAAGTTACTAGTATTATTTGACATTTATGTATCATATTAGCTTTTTAAAGCATGGAACAAATTACAGTTGACTTGTTAATTAACTGATTTTCAGCAGATGGGGAAAACAGACATGGAGAGGTTAGAATAAATTCGCCGTACAAGTTAATGGCAGTCAGGAACATGATTCATTATCTTCTGGCAAACAGGGCACAAGCCTTTGCCAACTGTGCCACTGTGACAATATGGGCTTATCTGGTATCGTGTGCTTGCTCTCTCCACGTTTGCCTCCTGCCAAGAGATGCTGCATTATGCCTGCCAGGAGGGTCCTCATCCTGGCACGTGGTATGGTCTGGCCATTGTCAGTGCTCTTCCCCAGCCCTCTTTACTCAGTGAAGGACTCTGTTTTTCATGTACAGAAAAGGCTTAACTGTTGACTTTTGTGGGCTTGACTTCAAGCTTCTTTTTCACATCATTGTCAAAAGCCTTGCAGACCTGATCTACAGCAATTAGGCTTACTGATGCATTTTAATCCTCAACCCTTTTAGTCACTTTCTAAAAAGTCATCTAGTTTATGAGATTATTTATGTGATTAAAATTATTAATTGTTTGAGATGTCTGAATTCCAGCCAAGGCGTTTCAGGTGTGATAGATGACTGTTCAGTACAACCATCTGAAACAGTTTCTAATCTATGACTTGGTCTGCCATCACTTTGTTAAAAACTGCCAAGTCTTCCCCATTCAGGCTGGAATCAGACAATCCATTTTGCATATCTCTCTGGATGACAAACAACCTTTAAGGATAGTTCAAAAAAAAAAAAACCTATTCGATGCACTCCCCTTCTCTGTAGAGGAGGCTCACTTAGCTGACATCTGTGGTTGGCAGCACCAACACTCACATGTTGTTCTGCAAGGTTGGCCCCTTGGGCTCAATTTCTGCTCAAACAGCAGCAGGGCTAACTGTCCCTACAGGGACAACTGCTGGTGGTAGAAAAGGACTTGATTTAGGGTTCCTGAGCATCGATGCCTGGGCTAAAATCTAGATCCTTGCAAGCAGTTTTTTCCTGAACTGAAATTGGACTACTCAGTGTGACGTGATAGTGGGGGTCTGCTAGAAGCCACCTGACCAGGAAGACGGAGCAGATGAGGGCCTTTATAGACAGATAGGAACAGCATCACATTCACAAGCCCTGGCCCTCATGAGGGACCAACCACCCCAATATCTGTTGGAGGGACAACACAGGAGGGCATAAGCAAGCAAGGACGTTCCTGGAATGTGTTGATGATAACTTCCTTCTCCAAGGAACAGAGCAGTCAACGAGGACAGGTGCTATGCTGGACCTTGTTCTCACCAACAAGGAGGGGCTGGTGGGGAATGTGAAGCTCAAGGGCAGCCTGGGCTGCAGTGACCATGAAATGGTGGAGTTCAAGATCCTCAGGGCAGTGAGGAGTGTGCACAGCAACCTCACTACCCTGGGCTTCAGGAGAGGGGACTTTGGCCTCTTCAGGGACCTGCTTGGCAGAGTACCATGGGACAAAGCCCTGGAGGGAAGTGGAGCCCAAGAAAGCTGGTTAATTTTCACAGATCACCTCCTCCAAGCTCAGGAGCGCTGCATCCCAACAAAGAGGAAGGCAGGCGAAAATGCCAGGAGGCCTGCATGGATGAACAAGGAACTCCTGGACAAACTCCAACACAGAAAGGAAACCTACAGACAACGGAAGCAAGGACAGGTAGCCTGGGAAGAATACAGAGAAATTGACCAAGCAGGCAGGGATAAGGTTAGGAAAGTTAAAGCCCCTGATAGGATTAAATCTGGCCAGGGATGTCAAAGGCAACACGAAAAGCTTCTATAGGTATGTTGGTGATAAAAGGAAGGGCAGGGAAAATGTGGGCTCTCTCCAGAAGAAAAGAGGAGTCCTGGTTACCTGGGATATGGAGAAGGCTGAGCTACTCAGCAATTTTTTTGCCTCAGTCTTCACTGGCAAGCGGTCAAGCTATACCACCCAAGTTGCAGAAGGCGAAGGCAGTGACTGGGAGAATGAAGAACCACCCACTGTAGGAGAAGATCCGGTTTGTGACCATCTAAAGAACCTGAAGATGCACAAGTCCGTGGGACCTGATGAGATGGGATGAGGGAAGGGATGTCATCCAGAGGGACCTTGACAGGCTTGGGACCTGGGCCTGTGCAAACCTCATGAAGTTCAACAAGCCACGTGGAAGGTGGGAATCACAGCCTTAGGTGTGCTTTAAGGTATCTTTTGGGCATAGTAGCCAGGAGCCAATGCATCAGTGCTGTGCCTCTGAAATGCTGTCTTTAGGAGTGAGTTCCTTTGCAGTAAGCCTGTATTCAACTTGGAGATTTTCCAGAGAGCATCAACAAATGTTTTAAGTACTCTCTGCTTCTCTAGGAACACTATATTTCTCTGCCTCCTGGTTTCTCTCACTATATTATGATTAAAGGTATGGATTAGTTGCTCAGCACCTGTGAGAATGAAATGGAATAACCCGAAATTTGCTTGTGACTGCCACCCCTGTGAAGTGCAGAATTATGTTTTTCCCCTCTTTTGTCTTAGGAATTGAAATTTAGACATATTTCATTGTGATTTCACTGATTTTGAGAATCAGAATCATAAAAATGTTCTTACTGTGTGCAAATTTCAGATGCCTTTTGGAATTACTGACATCTTACATGTATCATGCATGAGAATAATGCCACCGTTTTAGTTTCAGAGGCCAGCGTGTCACGTAGCCTCCATGTCCCACGTGTGCGCTTTGAAACAGTGCTGCTTTTTTTGCACTTTTGAAGGCTTGAACGCATCCCTCCCTTGCAAATGTCCAAACTAGGACACCTCATTCTCTGTATATTGTTATTAAATTCAAAAGGCGCTAGTAGCTAAATAAGATTCTACTCAAGATTACTAAATGAAAGAGAACCTATCCCCCAGCTCTTGCAACACAGGAACCTGCTACAATGCCAGCTACAAAAAATGTCAAAAGAAAATCTCTGAAAAACCCCTGAGAACTGTACTGGTACATAACTAATCAGAATCCCCCTTAGCCACAACAAAACAAAGTAGCTTTTTCATGTCTTAATTTAAAAAAAATGTTAAAGAGAACCACAAACACCCCCCTCCCCACCACACACAATAATATTACGCTTTACCCTTTCTGAAGGTTTTACAAAAAAACAGTGAATGATTCAGTGTTACCTGCCATACCAGTAATGTATAAGTTGCTATTGAAGTGGCAGCTTACGGACCAAATACTCAGACAAACAATGGCACTGAGGAGTTATTCATACACTAACTGTGGCTTTCACTTCGTATTATCATGTACATTGGTCTCTAGTACTTAAATCATACTTCATCCTTTTGCTCTCTTCAATTCTGACCCCAGTTTTTAAATGGAAAAATATATTAAGAGAGTCATAATCATAATGCTCCCTCTGGTTCCATTAGCTTCAGAAGAACTGCATTTCATACATTATATGTGACCAAATTAAAAGGCCCAAGTTTTTTGTGTGCAAAGAGGCTGGGTATAATTATTTCTTCTAGAGTGTTGCATTATACTGTAATTTGCACAATGGTCTAAAAGCCTTCCAATGTGCCAGCAGAATCAAAAACTCCACCACTTTACAGTCAAGTGCAGTGCTGCTGCTCTGCTTGTTTCAGCATGGGCAGACAATTAAGTGATTAGGGTAGAATTAACCCCCTCATCCCCAAATTAGGAGTTGAACTAACGTATAGAAAGAAACAGTGAGTTTGGACCATAAACATATTGATCTCATTTCATCAAAAGTCACAAACATAACATTAAGTTACTGTATTGAGTCTGGCTGCGATGGACTTAATTTTCTGCACAGCAGCCCTCCTAGTGCTGTGCTTTGCGTTGGTACCTAGAAGGGTGTTGATAACACACCAGTGTTTTGGCTACTGCTGACCAGTGCTCACCCAGCATCAAGGCTGACTCGCCAACATTCCCCCCCAACCAGTAGGGTGGGGTGGGCAAGACCTTGGGAGGTGACATAGCCAGGACAGCTGACCCAAACTGACCAAAGAGCTGTTCCGTACCATATGAGGTCTGCTCAGCAAGAAAAGCTAAGAGAGAGGAGGAGGGAGGGGGNGGGAAGCATTCGTTATTTATGACGTTTGTCTTCTGGAGCAACTGCTGCGCCTACTGAAGCCCTGCCTCCCAGGAAGTGGCTGGACATCGCCTGCTGACAGGAAGTGGAGGATAAATATTTTGTTTTCCTTTGCTTCCACTCATGACCTTTGCTTTTGCTTTATTAAACGGCCTTTATCTTGACCCATGAGGTTTTTTCCAGCTTGTTTTCTCCCTCTCCGTCCTGCTGAGGAGGGGAGTGATAGAGCAGCTTGGTGGGCACCTGGTGTCTGGGCAAGGACAACCCACCACAGTTACATATGAAGTAATTATTTTAAAGTGTGCAACTTGAAATGTTGAAGAGATTCTGTGTAAAATCTTTATACTGAGATTCATAAAACTGTTTCCTCTGCAGCATTTGAAAGCAGAAGCCATCCTTCCTGTTCTTCTGTACACGTAAAATTAGGTACCATTGAGCCACAGCCATCTCGGTGGACAGAAAACATTTTTACTGTGACAAATTACCCTCATATGAAGCATTTTAGCAATGTCACTATTTCAGCTGTCAGCTGACATTCAGCTTGACATTTATAAGGTCACTTCAGTGACATTTCTGTAATTCGATTAACTAATGAACCTGAATAATCAACTGATGATAGTTGAGATCAAACTCAAAAATCAGAAACACATTTATGCTACAAATTGCTATGAAGGTTTGAAGATTCTAAGTAATTTTGTGATCTGTCTAAATCTTGACTGGATAATTGATATCATAAAAGCAAAAATTATAAAGGAAAATTCATATTAAACCACTGTAGAATTTGTGTACCCGGCCTCACCATTCACTTCTTACAGAATGGGGGTATCTTATTCTTCACACCACGGACACTTTTTAAAAGCTTGTAATAAAGCTCAGTCATTTCTCTGCTCCCAGGTTAAATTGTGCTTTCTTGAGATCGGATAAATTCAGTGAATTGCCATTTTCAAGAGATTGGTTGAAGTGGAAAAGATAACTATTGTGAAATAATAGCACCAAAGAAAAATACCAAAAAATAAAGCTCAACTTTTTTCTTTGAATTGTCATACCAATTACTTAAGCTCTCATTTCAGGAACTTTTGTTGCAATTTCGGAATTTCCTATTATATTCAGAAAATGATGCCAATTCTGCATTATTACCTTTTTTTGGATATAGAAAATAAATGCTCGGGGAACCATATCATACTTAATATTTCATATGCTGAAATATATAATTGCAGTGATATTTTCTATTAATGTTATGAATTCATATTTTACTTACTCTGCAAGTATAATTTTAAGGATATCCTGATCTGCAAAATTAAAACATGTCACTGCACAGAGTTGCTGTCATTCCTTCTTTTTCTTGTTATAGCTTGGTTAACATCAGCATTACAAGTTGTTACATCTATGCTCTTGAATATGTTTATTCAGATATAACTACTTTCTTTTTTTTCATTTGGAAGTGTTGGAAGCTAAATATGTCACTATTTTAATCTTCTAAAGAAATGCAGTAGTTTTTAATAATTCAAGGAAACTACACCTCTTCAGCACTTGCCTCAAGCTCTTCCTTTCCTTCTTTCTTTCTTTCTGCCTGCCTGCTTGCCTTCCTTGTGTGCCTACCTGCCTTCTTTTTTATTTGGGAGATTGTAATGCTCTAAAGGCTTAATTTTTGTGCTTAGAAGCACGTTGTTTTTAAAATCTGTAGAATAGCAAAGAATAGGGAGATTTTCATCTTAGAAAAAGGCTTTTTTCAACTCTGAAGAGTTGTCTCCTTCATCTGAACTAGTCATCTGGACTCCTTTCTAAGCACTGAAGACCCAGTCATCACATCCTAGAGCAGGACACGTGGACGATGTCCTGAAAGTGTGTTTCCTCTCACCTGAATATAAAAGGAAGTTAGGATGACTTGCTCTGACAGAGACCTCTTGCTGTTTTCATCCAAAGTTAGGGGAGATGAAACCCTCCCAGAGCCCCTGTCTGTGTATAAGCTATAACAGAGCTACTGGAAACTGCCAGCTCAGGATATGAAGAAAGATCAGCCTGCTTAAAAAAAAAAAA
>VZTO01004761.1:1866-35880 GCA_013400615.1 Syrrhaptes paradoxus | reverse complement strand
CTTTGACCCAAGCAAATGTTTCCTTTTTCTTTCAATCAACTGAAATGAAAAATGATCAAATAATTACATGTTCTTGTCTTCTAATCAAGCTGTATGTAGAGAAGAGATGTTGAGAGGAAGTCAAGGAGAACCTTACAGAAAGTAACAATAATAATGAAACAAATGCAGAAGAAAAAATAAACCTCTTGAAAATAATATATTTCTTTCAACTGACTTCAGCAACATATAAAGAAATGAAGCCCTCCTGAGACAGCTTCTGTACTCAGCACCATACCAATGTCACTGGGACCTGAGAAGCTATTCCTGACCCCTGTATTCATACCTGAATGAAAAGGACTCATAATTTAGGAATGTTTCTATATCTGATTCTTCACAGGCTGCTTCCTTTGAATCATCATTTTCCATAGAAGGTAAGTATTTCATGAAGCCTTCTCTGCACTTGTGACAAAATGGGTAAAAATGAAGCAAAAAAACCCCCTCACATTTCTCGCATTGCACTGCATTAAGCACCAGACAAGAGGAATGTTCGTATCTTCCCAGATCCTTCAGTCTTTGAAAAGTCACTATCTTTCACAAAAATAAAGAAGTAGCAGCTGTACAATTCTTCAGCCATTTTGGATCCTGAGAAGTGATTTTGATCTTACTCCTCATGGAGTAAAACTGTATTGAATTTAATAAAATCTCAAAATTGAGATGAGAATTTTTTATGGTTTTGGTTTTGTTTCTCTGTTGGGTTTGTTTTAGTGTTTTGTTGGGTTTTTTTGGGGTTTTTTTGTGCATTCCATGATAATTAGTTACTCCTTCACTGCGTAAACCAACATTACTTGATCTGAGTATCTTGATCAGTAGGAACATGTCTCTAACAATGTGGTGACTGCATCTCTGTCTGGCAATTTGGGGTACCTCACGGCTCACCAGCAGGGATGTTTCTCCTCCTGCAGCTCTGGGGAAGTTCTGCACAGCTCTTTAGCTGCACTGGGAAATAAGGACTTATCTACTCCTACCCTTAGCGCTCTGAGCAGTGTAATCTTGGGTGTTGCCAGAGGTGCTCATCCTTCAGCTACTAGATTTACATAGGTTTCTTAACTAGCATGTTCAAACTAAATCCTTAACACTAGCAAGTCATACACCGGTCAGTATTACCTGCCTTCTTTGGTTGTATACAATTGCACCTCTGTGTGTTCTGATTCAACTAGCTATGGCTATAAAGTGGAAAGATTCAGAGAGGTGAATAACGAACATAAATACACCTATTTGTAAAGAAGTCATTAAAATAGAAATAGGTCTTAGCCAAAAGTAATAAAGCAGTATAGAAAGAACTAGATTTTTAGTAGCAAGTTTGTTAAAAATTTCTAAGAAGAGTTCTCCTATTTAATTAGTTGAATGAGTTTGGCTATCTGTGGTTCTGAGTACTTAAAGTGTGAGCCTTTATTGTACTCAGTACCTATATTTATTATACAAGAAGACAATGTTATTGACATGCATTTTCAGATCAGTGAGTGACCATTAGAATCCTTAATATTAAAATGTCTTTCTAACACTAGAAGTTTTCTTTCATTTTAGCAAATATTCAGAAAGGTCATCAAGTAGGTTTTGTTTTATTTTGAACACTGAAATCATAATAGCTGCATTTAATTCAGTGTGTAGTGAACTATTTATTTGACTTCATACAAGTGTCTTTCCCCCTTTCAGAAAATCCTTATGCAGATATGAAGATTTTCGTATTCTTTTTAGGATTACCAGCAGGATATGCAACATATAGTGCTGAGGAGGGATGGAGTACGTTTTTCTCTCATGAATATCGCTTTTGATCATATCAGTAAGTACACAATCATGCCATACAGATGATCAGGGTGTTTGTGACCCAGTGATGTGGATATTAATGAGCATCTTTTCTTGCATCTGACTTTGATTGAACTTTTCATCACCTTTGCTGTTTGGAGAGCTTTGCATCAATTCCAGTTAAGTCCTTGCAGAACTCATTTAATTTCTTTTACATGACTGACCTTTCTCACACATGACTGGCTGTCACAAGCTGAAGAGACTGGTAGGTCCGGGTTCTGAATCTTGAGCCATTTAATTGCATCAAGAGATATTTTGCTGTAGGATAAGAAAGAATGTCCAATTATTTAACTCATTACATGCTTTAAAAATGATTCTGAGAGGTCAGACACAGACTTCCTAAAGACCTTTGAATTTTTTTGTTTGTGGTTTGGGTTAGGTGGGGTTTTGTGTGTGGGGGGGAGGAGGTGTTTACATTTTCCCTCCACTGCCCACAACTTAATAAAAATATCTGGAAATAATTACTAATTGAATCAGCATACAAGTTAAATATCTAAAACACCTCTTTATCTTCAAGAGATACAAAGGAATACAACTTCATCAACTGCTAATAATGCTTATTTATACTACCTAGTCTTACATTCATTGGCTTTTCTAAATCAATTTACACCCCTTCAAAACAAAATAGTTTTTCTGGTGATGAAAGTAACTAACTACTGAAGCTAGTTTGATATTTGTACTATTCTTTTCATTTCAGTAAACTTAAATTGACCATATATTCTATTCTTTCTGAAAGAGTATAATTTTTACAGATCTAGTCTAAAATCAAAGAAAATGTTTTAGGAATAGTGATATGTTCAATATGGGTTTTTTTGTTCATTTTAGCTTTAGGTTAAGATTCATCTGGCATAAGATAACATTTCTAAAACTTGAATGTCTGGTCTAGGCTAGTCTTTACACTCCCTCTAATGCTTGTGCAGAGAAATAGACTCCTCTGGAGGGTAATTTGTCCCAATTATCTTGGATATTGTGGGGTTTGATTTGTGGCTTTTGGTAATAACTGTTTCTCATCAAAGCAGCTTGGATGAATATCTTAAACTATATTCCTAATGTTTCCATGGCTAAGGCTAGGTGATGCAGATTCCACCCCATTGGCTATGAGATACAGATTGTCTGTCAGTCCAGTACTGTACCAGATTTTTCAACAGCTGAGACAAACAAAACATGTAGAGCCTCTCCAGACGCCTCCCTTCAGTGTCCTTCATGTTATTGATCAGCCTAGTAACTGTATAAGCTTCAAAAATTTCACCATACTGTACGAAATTCCAGCTCTGTACTGGTTTCCTGCGTGACTTATTATAGAAGCTCAAAAATGAGGACTGTGTGTAGCTGGTATCAAAGAAAATTCTTTCACAATATCTGCTTAAGGAGTTAAGCAGGAAGCACACCTGAATATCAGAGTATTTGTTTTGTTTTGCTTTATTTCCTGGGGTTGTTTGTTTGTTTGTTTGCTTTTTCTGTTTACATTAAGTACAAATGGAAGAAAAATACAGACAAAGAGCCCTGGAATGTCATTTATGTGCAGCCTCAGTGTGATACTAGAGATTTTTTTTTTTCCACAGCTAGAAGGCAACAGGAATTAGAAATGGATTCAGATGGATGACTTTAGTCAACTAATCACCACAATAGTTCAACCGGAAGAGCAGTTCTTGGACAACAGCCAGATAAGTAAATTCCCTACCTATGCCTTGATTTTTGACCAGAAATCTATGGGGACACTTGTACCACATTAAAAAGATCAAACACATTCAAACATTGGCTCAGTTCCTCTCTCCAGCTAATGGATGTTCTATCACTTTTCATGCCAAAGATAAAATTAAAGCCCTGTTTCTCTATGAAGCCATCACTGAAGAAAATACTGTAGACCATATTTATATTTTAAGAAAATAATAAACAATGTGGGCTGAAAAAGGCACTAAAGCTTATATCTGTCAGATATAGGTCAAAGAGATATAACTTCATATTTTCTTGGAACTATTTTATCAACCTTTTCATTGAAAAAAGGAGATTTACACAGTAGTTTCTTAAAATAAATCAGCAAATCACAATGTATTTATGTTTGTATTTCTTTATTTTGGCTGTTACCACACTGGCCTGTGTAGAACTGGATTGTTAAAACTGAGCATCAATTCAATTGTTATAAAGAGAAACAGAAAATTATTTGTTCACTTATCATTCCAAATCCTTCTGCAACCTTAATATGGAGCTGTTGGATTCCTTCTAGTATTTGATATAGTGGAATTATCCTGTGATATAAAATAATAAAAACTGTACAGGAAGATGGAATACAGATGAGCTTTAAAGAAAATAATACTATTTTTGTGGAAATGGAAACTATGGAAAAGTTCAGTTTGCACACACCAGTTAACAGCTATTTTAGATGTTGCAACTGGCATCAAGGAACTGCTAGGGAACATATAATCTTCTTCATGATGGTCTTCCTCTGAAAGTCATGACATTCTGCACTGTTACACCAGACTCATGTTCCCAAGTTATTTTCATTCAGGTACTGATGTGTGATGCTGTGACTCACTGACATGGAAAACTTCCTGTGTGAACTACCAACAAGGCAAATGCTTGAAGAACTGTCAGTGTGCAGATGCAAAGCTGAGGTCACTGATGCACCACAAATTTGAAGTCTTGTGTACCAGTTGTTTATCTGCCTGCAAGTGGTTTGGCGTTTTATTTTTTATCTTACTAACCTTACAAGTAAATGCAATAGGAAAAAATACCTTGAAGCAGAGGTCTTGCAGAAGTCTGAACTATTCTGAAGTTAAAACATCTGGAAGGAACTTACTGCCTTTCCCTCAGCAGAAAATGCATGGATAACTGGCCAACCACTAGAAAAATTACTGCAAAGGACCACAAAGGACCATAATGAAATATCCCCTATCATCTCACCCATTGGTATTTTTTTTTCCCCCAGGAGGGGAGGGTATTGGTTTTGTTGTTGGTTTTCTTGTTTTTTTCCTGGATTTGACTGTTTTTATTGTCTCTTGACATTATCTGGTCGCTTTGGAAAGTATTGTGATCATTAATTTTTCAAGGTGACACTTTCCCATAGAAAATCCATAAAAGACTTAATAGCATGTTAGTCCATGTACTAGTCCATGTTATTATTCCCTTGGATCGAACATGGGTATAGGTTGCTCAGAGAGGCTCTATCTTTGGAGATATTTAAAAGATTATTGAACAAGTACTTGAGCAGACATATCTAATGCAGAATCCATCCATTCTGAGTGGATGGTTGAACCAGATGACATCTTGAGGGCCCCTTCCTATCTAAATTGTTCTGTGATTGTATTATGTTTCCAGGACAGCGAATTACCCACAAAAGTTAAGATGTTCAATTCATCAGAACCAGTATCCAAGGAAGATGATAAGATGAAACTCTTCCAGACTTGAAATTCTAGGCCCTAATAAGTACTTGTGCAATAGTTTAGCTTTAACTTTAATAATGGGAACTGCTCTCCCTATCCCACCTTCTCCAACTTTAAACTACTGTATGGGCAGGAAAATACACAGCAACTTAGAAGAGCTTTACATTGCAAGTCTCCTGATGTTCAGGAGTGCCTCATCTTTCAGGATTTGCTTCCCTTTTCTTGGGCCACTGATTTACTACCCTAGTGTAAAAAAGTCTTATATTTACCTCTGTTGGGAAGCGCCACCTGCCCAGGGAAGACATGGAGCTCTCAATTCTCAGTGAATAGACACGTAGCCCTCCTGAATTAGTTCTTTGGTGAGATGTTTTCCTGTTTGCCAAAAACTTTCCCATTCCCTGGCACAAAGTTACTCTCTTAATGATATGAAATTATTCACTTCTCTAGATTCACCGTTCAAAATTATCTATTATAGATTATAATGGTAAATAAGTATTTGGCATTATGGAATGTATAGGTCTTGACTGTATGTGCTTAGCTTAGGTGCTCTGTATTATTTTCCTGAGGCCAAGGAATTCTTTTTAAGAATAGCAACCCCTAAAATAAGACAGCTCAAGGAATTTGTCTCTAGCTCACCAACATCTACTAAGGTGAGTTATTAACAGCTCCAGAAGGAAACTCAAATATTCAGACTCTCAGACTATTTTTCTAGCCACTTAATTCCCTTAAGCAAGAATAGATTAATTTTTAAAAGTTCCTTTCCACCATAACATAGCTGACTCAGGTTTAACTGACATTATGCTGGAAGCTGGCAAAGCTAAAATTAGAAAGTTCATCTTCTGTCTTCTAGGATAACACACAGTGATGTGGATATGTACTATCAAATGTCTGCACTATGTATCTACAAACAAACCTCAAACTTTTATTTCTGATCTAGATACACAGGATGTATAAAGATAAGGAAACAAGTTTATACACTCTTCTACAAATGCTCTATGACTGTTATGCTTCCAAGTATGGAAACAGCTTCAAGAACAAGGTATGCTGTGACTTTCCCTACCAAGGTCTTTGCTTTAGTTTAATTCCTGGTGACACTGGCTCAGTGTTGTAGGGCCAGTGCAGATGGTAAATTCACACCTGTCCCATATTTTGCACCTTGTCAGAACTTGTCATGGCATAGAGTGTCTCGGAGTGACAGTATTATTAAACATCTTCTGGCAGAAGCTTCAGAAATCAACACTCAGCTCAGATATGTCATGAAGAGCTGTAATTTTTTTTTCTTTCTTTTTTGAGAAGAAAAATAACAGCTCTCTGCTGTGATATAGAACTAAAGAAGGACAAAGGAGCCCAAGAGAATTCCTGTTTTGGAAATACTATGTGGCAATGTAGTATAGTAGAAAAAAAAATACAACATACCTTTGAGAAAGATACAGTGAAAAAGTCTCAATGATCAAGATTTTTAGGATAATAAAAGCCTTGATATTTGATCAACTTTGATTAAGGCTCAGCATATTGAAAGCTCAGCTGATTTATTTCAACAGAATTGTCCCTATCCCTTCAACATCAGAAACACACAGCCTTAATTAGGTGGGATTCTGGAATCACCATGTTAATATCACAAGAACAATTTCAGCTTTATAAAATTATCCAGAAAATCAGAACCAGATCATGTATGTCATCAACACCCATAACCAGGGCTGCACTGATTCTGAAGGGAGCAAACACCCTTCCTACCCAACAGATCCGTTCACTGAGGAAGATCCTGGCAGAAATTTGCTATTAAATCAGGAGTGTAGTGATCGGATGAGGGGTAATAGTTTTAAGCTGAAAGAGGGTAGATTTAGATTAGATATTAAAAAGAATTTTTTTCCTGTGAGGGTGGTGAGGCACTGGCACAGGTTGCTCAGGAAGTTGTAGATGCCCCATCCCTGGAGGTGTTCAAGGCCAGGCTGGATGAAGCTTTGAGCAGCCTGGGCTAGTGGAGGGTGTCCCTGCCCATGGCAGGGGGGTTGGAACTTGATAATATTTAAAGTCCTTTCCAGCCCAAATCATTCTATGTTTCTAATCAGAGAGAAAACTATACAGTAATTCAGAAAATTGCCTAGTGATAGCAACTAGTCAGGAGCCAAGGAGATTGCCATCATGCTTTATACACCGTATTACTTTAAAGATTTTGTTTTGGGCTGTACAAGGTCCTGGCAAATGTTTAGTGACCAAAAGACTTTCATTTACCAGGTTTGTGCATCAACTTACCCTCATGATGATTTCATGTATTTTATTAGTAGCCACAGAGGTCAAGCCTTTGGAGCAATGTTGCATTCTGTTAGGCATGGTGGAAGAAATTTTCGGCCTGATCAGATATGTAGCCCTGAAATCCACATCTTCCTCTCCACTCCTTAGGGAGAGGAAGAACTGTTTCAGGACTTGGCAGGAGTTCCTGCTTTAACAACATCAGCTGGTGTCAACTAATCTTCTACAAAATAAAACATGCTATAAGATTCCCCAGATTTCTGTTTGCACTGGGGTCTCTTGGAAATAATAGTCCTCTGCCTGTTAAGTCAATGGGTGTAATTTATCTCACAATAAAGAGGTCTCCTCTTTCCATCCCCTACCTCCCCCGTCCTTTGCCACTCTCCTCTGCAACAAGAGCACCATTTTGCTTCTTTCAGCCACACTGGAGAGCTGATACTCCATCTCTTTTCTGCTCTGAACCCTGCAAACCCCCAGTGCTGCTGAGGGGAATGAGTCTGTCCTGTGGAGGGGTGAAGCACTATGCTGAGAGCTGGGCTCAGAGCAGCACATGGGCGTGAAGGTGGTGAAGGTGGGAAGTAATGAGATCCTGGGGGATGAGACCCGAAGAGCAGGAGTTCAGCCTTTCTTACAGGACTGCCTCTCCCCCCTCTCACCCTGTCAGCCCTCTTGTTTCTCTGGATCACTGGCTTCAGTTTCTCAGATGATCTTTCTCTGAATAAATCCATCATCCCACTAATTTTTCTTCTGTATAAAAGAAATAAAAGTAGATACTTTAGAGAAGTGCTCATGTTCAGTGCTGAGAGATAGTCTTAATGCTCAAATACTATTGTGTTGGTAGCAATGTGAATAACACTTTCATGTCTACGAAAATCGCTGTATGTTAAATAGTTGAGGAACCAGTTGCATATTGTGAACTTCTCACAAACAGTACCATAAAATTAAATGGATTTAGCAACCTGAGGAATCAGAAGATCTGACCCTAAAAGATCTTGGAGAATTGGGCAAAGGTAGTTCCAGGTTTAATATACTCATTTTAATAAAGCAGTAAATTTAATATATGAATATCCTACTGAAAAAAGTGTATTTTTTCAACAGCATAAAACAGTTATTAAAGGTGTTTTTTAATTAAAATCAACTCAAGTGTATTTGTGCACAAATGGACAGCACAGGGCTCTTTAAGCAATCACTCTAAACACTCAGAACAGCTAAAAGTCTGTCTAAGGTAAATTGAATTTACTTTTTCTCTTGAGATAAAAATTGTGCTTATAGGCATAAAAATCTATTAAAAGTTAATTTGTTTAATTTTATTTCCATGTCATTATGAACTCTAATTTTCTTCCTCTTTTTCCCGTCTTATCAATGTGACTACAGTGCTGCAAGCACTGAAGCTCAGGATGTAATGTGTCTGAGGACAATTCCACTGGCTCTGCAGCATGTCAAGAGGAGTTTCAGGTCTAGGGTGGACTTTTACATCCACTTTCAGTTGCAGGTTCGAACCAATGGTAGGAAAACAAAGTAGTGTTTTGCTGATTTGGTACAGCAATTTGCAAATGACAGATTGGACATTTTTTTTCTATTAGCTTTAACAAGTAGGTTTTACCATATAAGATAATCTGCTCATTTATTGGTGGTATGGCTGAAAAACTTCCATTAACTTAGAGAGTTGTCCAATCTTCAATGTACTTTTACTCTTTACTAGTGTTATTTTAACTAAAAATAGACAAAACAAAATAAACCTCTTTCTTATATGTTAAAGATTTTCCCGTCATCTTCTTCCCACACGCTCCTTCTTTTAGTCTCATTAGAGGTTTTGAACCCTATGTTGCCTTTTGCCACACAAACCAGATGTTGCGACATTTGCACAGCCTGGGGAATAAGGAACCTCTTGAGCTGTGTCAGTGTCTGACAGAAGAGACACATTCTGTGTCCATTCCTGCTTCAATATCCCATCCTTGCTGTCTGCCACAGGCTTTCCTGGTCTCACCTGAATCACTCATTTGTGTGGCTGAGTTCAAGCTAAAGGGTTTGGAGTTGTCCAGTGAAAGGTATGCATTATCACTCATTTAACCTTTTTTGCCTTTTTTTTTTTAAATTTTGTTTTTACAAACGATCCCCAGCTGTGCTTACCTGCCACGTGTAACAATGCTGCTCCTAGATTAAAACTTACAGAAGTAAATGTGGGAATGTTCAAACACATTCATCTCCCTAATAGCTGTAGTTAGAGGTGCTGGCCTGTCGATATGAGCATGTGGTTCACTGTGTTTTGCATTAGACTGCAATGTTGATGAAAAGACAAATGGTGCTGCTTAGTTTATTGTGCTGGACTGGAAAATTTGAACTACTTTCCTCAGTTGTCCGCAGCCTTGCTGTTACGATTTTGGAGTAGGTATGTCGATGCCTTCTAAGTATATTTATGACTATTTCTGCAGGAGATATCCCTTATGCTCCTGTGCTAAGCGACCCACAGTATGAGATTTGCCAAATGACCACCAGCTTCAGCAGGACCCAGGTTCCATCCCCGAAGAATGCAAATTAGGAGAGCAACATGCAGTGACACAGATGGCACAGCAAAATTAAGAAAGCAATATACATGTTTACAGGGGGAAAAAAAAGTGCCTTAAATTTAAAACAAAGAAAATAAAGACAATCCAGAATGAACTTATAATTTAAGTCTAACTGTCACCTCCCATAAAACTGAAAATGCATAAGAAACTTTAAGAGCAAGCAATCACAGTTAAAAGCACAACAGGAGCAGCTGGTTCTTCCATATTATGGATGATATGTTAATATATGATCTAAATATTGTCTCCACTGTTTTATAAACAAAGATAAATTAACAGGATCAATTTTCCCTACCAAATATTCTCCACCTAACATGATAATCTTTGAACACTAATAAAATAAACCACCAGTCGTATTTACTCTCGGGTTTACTCTCTTGCTGCAATTTAGCCTAGCCTGAGACAATATGGCAAACTCTATTAGCAAAAGCATAATTTACTTTTTTTCTCCAAAGAATTAGTTTTCTTTTAAGGTGGTTCTGCGTAGACACAGTTACTCTCAGAGTAAATGAATTAATGATAATTAATATTTACTCATTAAGTTAACTAATTTAATTAAATAATTAACTTAATCTGAGTTTTCCATAAGGTATGCATCCAGTACTGTGAGCATTCATGCATTAAAGACTACAGGTGTTCTTTGTATCTAACAAGAATTTATTCATAAAAGTGCACAGGTATATTATCAAGTTTGTACATGATTAAAACTATGAGAACTATATGTACATGGTAATTCAAAGCCAAGATGATTTCCTGAATTAAGATGCCTGTCCCGAATAATCACAAATAGCATAATGTACTTCACGGGTGGAGAGGCCATTCTAGATGTATTTGGTTTTGACTCTACATCCATTCATAGAGCACTTAGTATGAGTGTTCTAGGGGGGTTAAAAAATGGAAATTCTACTACACAGAAATGCATTGCTTTCTCAGTGCATAAAGGTCAACCAGCAAAACAGATTAAAAAACCCACAAACCTTTCACTATGAAGAACTGTGAATTATATGATCACAAATGACTGAAGGTTCAGATGTTTTTCCCTCTCAGATGGAGATTCTCACTCCTCAGCTGATAAATTGTTCCAGCTAACTGTTTTCACTGAGATGTGTACATTCAGTCAGTTACCAGGTCTTACTGAAAGAAATTAACATTCTCTTGAAAAGTCATAGCTTTGAGCAAATCTAACTGTATCTTTTGCATAGGTAAACTGCCAGAAAACTGGGAAGGTCAGAAAATAAGTGAGCAGAGAGATGTACCAGCCAAACTTCGAGAGTTTAAAAAAGAAAAAAAAAGAGAGAGGGAGAATTTTAAAAAGCGATGAAATAAGTTGGTCCTTTGGTTTCAAATGGGAAAACAAAGTATACAGATTTTTTCCACCTCAGATGCAAAGTCTAAATTCTTAGTGGTAACATGTAGCAAAAAAAACCCACCATCAGACATAAATGTTGCATGCCTTACCTAGAAGCAGAGGGAACCATCATTTCCCACTGATGGTGTTTCATGATTGATTGTGCATCTTAGAGAAGAAAACAAACAAACAAAACCCAAAACCAATAACAAAATCCCCTAGAGTTAAGATGATTAAGAGATTGAAACGTCTTTCATATGAGGAAAGGCTGAGGGAACAGGGACTGTTCAGCTTGGAGAAGAGAAAGCTCAGGAGGGTTTTACCCCTTTGTATAAATACCTGATTGGAGGAAATGAAGATAAGGAAGACAGACTTTTCCTGGACGGACCAAGTGATTCAAAAAGAAGAAATTAATTAAAAAAGAAACAACACAAAAATCAAAAAACCCCAAACCACATCAAATTCAATCTGAACACAAGAAAACACTTTTTTTTTCCTACTGTGAGGGTGACAGTACTGTCCACAAGTTGGTTGGAGACCCTGCAGAGTCTCCATCCTTGGAGATTTTTGAAGCTGAACATTTTCCTGAACAATCTGCTTTAGCTGACCCTGCTTGAACAGGGAGTAGGGTTTGTTGATCTCACAATATTTTTGTGTCTGCTGCCAAGATTACTCTGTATAATTTAGACACCATATAGATATCTGAATTAGAAGGTGAATCACTCCAACTTGCCTTTCCAGTAGATGGCAGAAATACTCGCCCAGAAGATGGCTGAGATCATAGTCCCTTTCAGAGGGGAAATTTAATCCATCTTCCTCTGTTGCTGACTTAAAGTTAAGATTTCTGTGCCCGAACATAAATGCCTCATACATAGGATTAATTTTGTTTGTATATGCCTATAGTGCTATATGTTATCATCCTGAAATTCACAGTACTTAGTAAATGAAAAATGATGTGGGAAAAATGTCTTCAAAAAGTTGTTGCAATGAGCTCCAGTCTTCCATGTATTACTAGAAGCACACCAGGAAAACTACTCCTTAGTTTTCTCTCTCCCTGTTCATCCAAATTTGCTTCGTACTCTCTCTACTTAGAAAATTAAGCAGATAATTCTCCATAAGCCGTGCCCTCATTAAAAGCTCTTATGCTACCAAGTACCCACAATGGGATTCATCACAATTAACTTTAGGTCTGTAGTACATAAACATCAGCATTTGAGCTAGGCAGCTCAGCACGGTCAGGAGACCAGCTCCCACTCTAAGCTACTCGAAACTTCATTTTTCTTCTAAATAATTTATTTTTTTTTCCTGAATATGATTTAGTTAGTCAAGTGTATAAGATTTGGTTTCTTTGATTTTGTTTTTCTTTTAAATTTAATTAAGGTAAGGGAAGAAAAAAAGGAAATCCCCATTTTTTAGTTAATTTTGGGGTATTGGGTTCTGAAAACAAAATGCTTACAGAGGAGAAAATAGGGTCAAAGGCATTAGCTTAAACCAAATATTTTTTAAAATTAAAAAAAAGGGAAACAAACTAAAACCACCCAAACCCTCCACATAAAACAACATTCCTCACCTGCATTACTTGTCTATGAATAACTCTCTTATCCTATGATTTCCTGAAGCATACCCCCTTTTTTGGCCTGTAAGACAGGATTCTGGCTGTATGTAGCATTACTAGATTGAATTTTAAGATAACAGTGGGAGAAGAGTCTCTAATTCCCTGCTGGGCATTTGTTGGTGAGTCCGCTCCTGAACGGACAAGTGAAACAGGAAAAAAAATGGGGAGAAGGATGCTAGAAGCTAGTGTGTACATGACACGCCAGACAAAGCTATCTGTTCAATGTTTTATTTCTCCCCCGCCATCTGAATTGTTACACAATATATCCAGTTTAAGAGCTCAAGGTAGTTTCTATAGCCACTGCCTGACTGATGCTCCCTCTGATTAATACTAAATACAGAGTTAGATCCCCATCATCGGAGGAAGGAAGAAAAACTATTTTGGTGCTTCTGTTTATATCTGTCATCATTGGGGAGGGTAGCACATCATGTATCAGTGCATGTGTGAGGCACCTGAAGTCATATATGGATGGAGAGGATCTCTCAGGCAATATATCTGATAAATCTGTCCCGAGTAAGATCAGTGTGTCCAAACAGGACCAGAGCTGTGTTCACTCATACACTGTGATTCAAAATGTATGACCCTGACTTTCTGTCTTTGAGGCCCTGTGCCCCAAGATGATTGACAATCCACCAGCAGAGCCATTTTCTTCTCTTATGAAAACAGCAACAGCTGTCTCCAAAGCAACCTACAGGAACCTGATAGTAATATGTCTTCAGTGATCCTTGCACCAAGCAAATTACAGTATTCTGAGCAGGGTAAGAAAGAGGCCATCTGTTATCCCTCTTGATGAAATGTTTAGCATGGGAACATTTTTTACCTTGCAAGGTGGCCTCAGAGGCATAAAGCAGCTCTACCACACATCTGTCTGTCACTGAGGCATTACTGCAGTTGCTATTCCCTCTTCTCCTGCTTACATTAGATTGATTTATATTTCTATTTTTTATTTTCTTTTTTTTTCCTTCTTTCCTCCAATTCTTTTTTATAATTACAAGATATTTTGATTTTTTGATTTGTTTGGTTTGTTGGTTGGTTGGGTGGTTGGATTTTTTGCATCTGTCACTGTGGAGCACCTGAATTGTCCTGACAACTCTTTCAGCTGATGTTGTTAAATATTCTTCCTCATGCACTGGTTTAGTTTTGGAGATTTCCTGAGTTTAACACACATTTCAGTGTGTTAAATCAAGGTGGATTTCCAACATATTCATGTGACTTTTCTGTTTATAACAAGGCTTTTTTTATCCCTCTTGTTCTTCAATACTTTGAAGGGCAAGCAATCTACCTCTGGTCCTTTGGGAAAAGGTGGAAATTGGTCCTGGAATTAATATACTGCAGAATTATGCAGAGGTGATTCTCATAAAGGTTTTACAAAAGTGTATTAAAAAAAACAAAACAAACCCAAAACCAAAATAAAAACCAAAAACTAACAAAACTTTCAAAACCTTTAGAGTATAATAGAAAATTGCCTAATGTCTAGAGTTTTGGTGAAATCTGTGCTATATAGAACCGCATCTAATGAATTTTTATTTTGTAGAAAAGATCCTCCACTAGGAACAATCAGGCTCCTTTATGAGATAAAAATACACTTTGTTAACATATCCCTGACTGTACACAGTCTAACTCAGTGAAACACAGAATTACTATTAGGTACTCAGTCAAATAAAGTTATAACTCAAGAGCCGAGGCATCTGCCCTGAAACAATACATCAAACTTTGGGTTGCATAGATGTACATGTATTGTCTTTCAGCATCACACTAAATGTTGCCAGACAGCTAGTTTAAAAAGAAACCTCTGTAAATTATTACTTCCATGTGCACAGCTAGAGGGCCAGGGACATGTCTTAAATACCACATCAGACCTATCACTTGCAAACTACCTGCGTGAGTAATCCCTAACAGCTCAGGCACATTGGAACCACTGAACAGCATAAGCAGATCATTTTCCTTCCTGCTTGCTATGAAACGGTAGGTTTAGTTACTTCTCTGTAATTCTGCAAGATAACACTCATAACTAGCTGGGCTGCTTCAGGCCTGGCTATGTGCAGTTTTCAGTTAACAGGCCAACTGACCTTCTAATTTGATGCTTTCAAATACAACAGCCTCTAGAAATCCCCATTTATTTGCTAACACCTGTAACTGTTCCTTAAGAATTATTGGATTTACTTTTGAAAAAGTATCTGAAGCTCTGCTAAGACACAAACCAGGCAACAGGAAGCAGTTCCAAGAGCAGACCAAGCTTGAAAAGAATAAATGGATGATAGAAAATGTCTTGCAAACTCCTGACCTTTGCATATGTCTTTTAATGGCTACAGTTCTTCAAAAGATTTAAATTTCAGCCAGTGTGCCTGGCCACTGAAAAGTACTGTGGTTTATGGCTGGCAAAACAGGTAACAGATTTAGTCCAACAGGCTATGTGAGAGATGCCTTAGGTTATTAATTTTTCCTTCAACTTCCTTTTTCTCTCAACAAATGACCTGTTATATTAAACATTAAAACATATTACAGGCACAGTATTTTTATTCTGATGTGTGACATATGCATTCCACCATTATCAGTTCTATGCATTATCTGTTTCAATTGTTTATGTACTTTAGATATTCTAGTTTGTAATATAGCTCCTTCCTTCCTATGTCTCTGTGTTTAGAGGAGTGAAACACCCCTGAAAAATAAATATGCAGATTAGCTCTATCTGTCTTGTCCAAAATGCGCTGATTCTGCTGGAAAGCAGTTGCATTGTCTGTCATGGGCTTCAGCCTAAGCCTGAACTATTCATAGAACTAAGACAGGTCCTAATGCAGAATTTTTTCCTTACTGAGGGGAAGATTTAAGCCACTGAACTCAAGAGAATTAAATGTGTGCTGAAAATAGAGCTGTTGGTTAAAGAGTTTCCTAAAGGAAGCCTTTATGCAGACCTCAGCTATTCCGCTTTTGTTCTTCCAACCAACAAGCTTATCTAATTGTCATTTTCTAACAAAGATTAATACTAGCACATTTTTAATGTTTAGATTATCTGGATTCTCTTTTACCCACTTCAATTGATTCGTTACGTGAAACAGGACAATATACTTTCAGTTGTTTTTCCTTCAGTTGTTTTTCTGTTTTTAATCATTCATTAAAATTGAAATGAGAAATCAACAATATTCTCATGTTGAAGTCCTGTTTCGTGTGGCTGAAAATCAATGGCAAAGTGTTTATTGAATTAAATGGTATAGTATCTGGTCCTTTATATGTATTGATCTAATAAGATAAGGTCTTAACTACTTGCTATTTAAAGAGTTCAGCATATCTTTACAGTATCCCTAAAACTGATAAAATCAGACAGGATGGTATGAAATGACAAGATGCCTGTTGACTTTCAAGAGGAAAAGAATGTGAGATAAGAATCTTTTCTATATTGTGTGCTTTTGTCCAAGGGCTGATTCCATGTTAACATAGGTAGTGCCGTGCAGCAGAGGAAGATCTGGAAAGTGAAACAGTTTGTGAAGAGAGTTTCAGGTCCACACAACCTGTTTTTCAAGGTTTTTATTTAAATCTGTCTTGATATTAATTCATGGACTGAATACATGTCTGTGGCTTGAGAACTGTCCTGAGCCAGATCTTCCAGTTTAGATGCATCTAAAAAGAATGTAGTGTGCATGCATAAAGAAGACCCTCTGATACCAACCAAATTATGCCATAAGTCCCTTTGCCCTCCATGGATGCTTCCTGTGGAAGATCTCACAGCTGGGCTGTGAGTCTGTTAAAGTTGGCTCCT
Source organism: Syrrhaptes paradoxus (assembly GCA_013400615.1). Classification (NCBI taxonomy): domain Eukaryota; kingdom Metazoa; phylum Chordata; class Aves; order Pterocliformes; family Pteroclidae; genus Syrrhaptes; species Syrrhaptes paradoxus. The sequence goes on along the minus strand of VZTO01004761.1, from coordinate 19,127 downwards.
CTAAAATGTTTTGTCTTTGTCCTACTACTGGTCTTCAGGCTGCTTAGAAGTACTTTAAACTACACAATGTTGTTGTTACTATATCCAGGGCTATTACTGGTAGCTACGTTGTCCAGGAAGTCTTCTGGGTTTGTGAGCAGTAAGCCCAACAATGTGCTGTTCCAAGTAGGCATGTTCAGCATCTGTACCAGGAAGCAGTTCTCAAAGCATTCCAGGAACCTGATGGATTATTTGTGTACCGCTGTGTTGTTTTTCCAAAAATTGTCTGGATAACTGAAGTCTGCTGGACCAAGACTTCCTTGAGCAAGCAAAGTAAGGTTTCATCAGCCTTGTCTTCTTTGTCTAAAATTCTTTCATTTAAAAACATAACTTAAAACTTGTAAAGGGACAGAACACCTGAAGGGGGTGTGTGGGGGGAAATAGAGAAATTATTCCCGTCATTATTCTTCTCTTATTTTTAATAGTCACATAATTGTTGAAATATATGCTTACACAAGCATGTCATCTTGTGGGACATGCCATCTTGACAGGAGAAGGCATACGCCCAAAACAGCTTGCAATTTATCTGAAAAACAGGATGCAAGAAAAAAGTTATAATAAGTTTTGGTCTTGGTTCTTAAAAATATTCCTTAAATCCTACCACAACTAACATAACTTATTAATTTGGAATAAAGTGTGGATTACATAATTTATTGTGCAAGTGACCACACAGGGAAGATGAAGAAAATAAAACAGATAAGAGTAGAAACACAGTAAAATAGAGTGATTCTAGGTGTATTGGTATTTTGTGTTTGAGGGGACATCTGGCTTACTGGATCTGAAGGCAGGCTAGGCTTAGAACAGCTTATCCCAAAGAAGCCATCACTCTTAGAGTCCAGAGTACTTGAACCTGGTGATGTCTCAGCGTAGCTTAACTGATGTCAGGAAGAGCTGTGTATTTCCACAAGATATATTGTATTGCTTCTTTTGGATGGGCTGTTTCAGGTCACTGGTAGCTCAGGGACTGCTTCACTGTGCTCTGCTGAGCAGTGTACATGAGCTATTTGTCTGGCCCAGATGAATTCGAAGGTTTTCTATTCTTTGATTTTGGTTTGCTTCATCTTTTTCCCAACCTTACTGAAAAACTTTGAGTATTTTAATTCACTTTAAGTAAGTACGGCCAACCGTCTCACTGCTCCAAATCTCAGATATTTGTAATTGGGTAACAGAAATTTATGGCAATTTATGTATTGCTTCCTCTAGTCCTCTTCTTATCTGTTCTTTCACACACATAAGGAACCTCAAATAGGCATCATTGCCTGTGCATTGACAACAAAAGGAAATAAAATTATTTTTCTTACCATGGTAAGTTGTGTTGCATGATTCTATTCCCCAAATCTTTTGAAGGAACACATTTTCTACCAAATATTGTGATGTGTCTTTTCATTTTATATGAATCAATATATTTTCCTAGAATCATGAAGCAATCAAGATCAAATATTTGTGAACAGAGTCCATAAAATTTAGCAGATAAAGGATTAGTAGTAAGTTCTGGCTGATGATGCACTTTGCTAAAGTTTCTTCTTTTTTTTCCAATTGGTTAGAAATAAGTAGTTGATTATATTTAATAGACCATGTTAATTACCGCATCTCTGAAATTTATTGAACAATTAAAATAAAACACCAGAGACTTGTTATACTGAAGGGAATGATCCTACAGTGAGTGTTACATGAAAGGACAATTAAATGACCTGATACTACTGAGCCTGTTCCAGCTGATAATTCCACAATTCTGTCAACACAATTTGAGTCTAAACTTCATTCTGTGTTTTGTCATTACATTAGCTCACATATCCAAGGATCTGACCTAACTGCCCTTCAGTTACTGGCAGAATTCTCACGAACCCCAGTATGCTTTGGATCAGGCATCCCAAATCACCAAAATTACTGACTATTCAGCCTAAAATAATGGAAGACTACCAAATTTATTTGTCACTTTTGCTTGATATTCACGCATACTAATGAGTTCTGAAAATGTTAATTTGTTTTGTGCCCAGATCAAATACACTGCTCTGTCAGAATAAAATAATTTCTGAACCAACAAATTTACATGAGTGTAGCTTATTCTGAAAACATTTACATGCCATTAATACATTAACATAAGATGATATTCAGAGCATATTTAACTGTCACTGGGATGCTCCTGGTTAGGGATTGCAGGCAGTGGAAGGATCCCATGTCTTCTGTGCTGTGGATTTTTTTGGGCATTCCTGGATTTCCTGATATCAAGGGAGCCGACACCTTCTGATGAACTGAAAACTGGAGATAACAATGCTTTAAGATCTTATTTTCCTGTGGGATCATCTGTTCTTACTGGTGATTGATAGTTTTAAGTTTTGCTGTACATGTGGGACTCGATTCTTCTGTCCAAACACAGGTATCTGGTGCTATTTTACCTTTACTGCATCCTGCCTGGACCCTGGCTCTCATTTGATAAGAGAATGTGTGTATCTAAAAGCCCAGCATAAACGAACTGGATACCATAAGGAACTTCAAATAGACATCACTGCTTGTGCATTGACAACAGAGGAGAATCCTTGGTAGTCCTTGTCTATAATGGAAGCATGAACACCTTGCTCATACATAGCCAGGACCATATTCACACAGAATTGAAGGTCTTAACCTGGAGCTGAACCTTTCCCATGGTTAGTATATATGAAACCCTTAGGGATTCCTAAACTTCCTGTTGAGTGCCAAGCCTAACCTCAAACAGTAAGGGTAAATAAAGTCTTTCCTTTGCAGAGACCTTCAGGAAGAACTCTATTGAATTTTCTCAGACTCAAAGTTGGGGAAGATTTTTTTACAGTTTTCCGGAGAAAAAAGGTACTGTGCTACTTCTTATCCTAGCAGCAGAGATAATCTGCTTGAATGAAAGAGCCCAACATTGTTTTTCTACACTTTCTATGGAGAAGCTTTTTTTCCAGCATAGTTTGGGTGGATTATCTAAACCATTGCAGGGCTACCACCTTGTTCAGACAATTAAGGTCTTTCAGTATGTTTCAGACAACTAAGTATTGGATCGGAGGAGCCATTATCCTGATCCTGCACAACAGATTCTTCTGTCCTACACATATATCCCATCCTATTGAAAAACAGTTTTCTCCTTTCAGGAAGCCTTCTTTGACTGACAGCAGCTGGATTGCTGCTTCTCACTGCTGTGAGCAGTTGTGAGGCATCAATGAAAATCCTGGGAAGATCAGACTGCTCTTGCACTTGGTAGTGAAGGCATAGCTGTCCATGCTGCCATGAAGGTCTTCAGAAGCCTGTTCTGTAAACTAGAGCTTTTTGTTAGCAAGACCTGAGTCTGAACCATTGTGAGCTGAATGGGTGCAGTGGCCACCAAAGCACTCCTGCAGATCACAACTTTCATAGCAAGGAGGGAAAGGAGGTGGTCCAAAACAGGTCAGTCTCGGTTGGCTCACCTGTTTTCAAACTTTGAGCAGCAGAGCAAGAGTAAACAACTGAGCTTGGGATCTGGCTGGTAAATCAAACAGGCTCCATACAGATAAGCTGGGTCAAGGATACAGTCTTATGAGATTCCAATGACTGAAGAGAACTGGAGGAGAAACCTATCAAAGTAGCTTTGCAGGCAGTCAAAACTATCTGACTCTGCTATTTGGAAAATTTTCTGAAGAGGGAATCCAGGTGGGAGGTTATTTTTCACCTTCAGCCCTAAGTCAGACCTGCTGCTCAATCAGTAGAGCTGGTGTTTTTTAAGTGTAGCCTTTCTGGAGGGCAATAAACAATAGTGTTTCTCTTGACTGAACAAGACTTTGAGTAGCAACGGGCTGCCTGGCAACAGGTTTGCTCCTAGCTGGCTGCATGATGTCGACCAAGGCTACGTGTGACGCCACTCAGCAGCTGCCAGCCGCGAGCTGATTACAGCCATACAATGATCAGCCATTTGGATTCACACACAAACAGCCCATTCACGCTCAGCTGCTGCTTTCTTCCCCGCGTAACAAAAAGGCTGTGATACAATGATGACACAGGGAATATCATCAGACCATAAGAAAGAACATTTAACTCCATCTTGTTTTCGAACAATGCTTCAGAAAATTACTCCCCTTAAGGTCCAAACAAAAATTGCCAAAGATGTGATGTGGCAGCACATCTTAGTGGCATTGACTCTCAAAAGGTACTTTGCTGGACGACTGTAGAATCTTCTGCCTATTATGGGCAGGGTGGGTAAGGGCAGGGGGAAGGGGAAAAGGATCAGCATGCCTTGTTTTAAGCTGCCTGCTTTCAAAATGTACCAATCACAGCTGAGGCTCAAACATAGCATTGAACCAGAGTATGTGGTTCGCACAAGTGCTGTGGTTGCCTTTAAAACCCTGTCCAAACCCACAAAGCTGCTAATGCTCACGACCATGAAGAATTTGGTTTGCATTGCATACAGATTTTGTGACAATGGAATTTGAGGCTGTTTATTTATTTAATTACATTGTTCATATTCTTCTTACTGGAATATGCACAGCTAGAGAGATAAATTAGTGTCATAGTCCATGCTGCCCTGATTTTTTCCCCCTTGTATTCAAAAAGTAAACTTCTAGAGGTATGTGTTGTTTATTGGAGAGCACCACTGATATCAGGAGCTCTCTTACTTGATCCAGACCTTTATTGCTCTTTAATCACAGAACACTTACTCAGCATCATTAAGTTCAGTGTATAAATTCTCCATCAAAACTTTTGCTGATTTCTGGAATGCTATTTTTAACTTTCTGTTTATAATATATATATGTGTGTGTGTGTGTGTACACCTGCGTATGCATGAAAATAATTTGGCAGGGGACCTTGCCACTTTATTTCTAGTTTTCTTACAGTTTTACTTATCATAGAATCATAGAATCATTAAGGTTGAAAAAGACCTCAAGGATAATCAAGTCCAACCGTCAACCCACACCACCTAACCCACTAAACCATGTCCCTAAGCACCACATCTACACGTTTCTTGAACTACATATCATTGCATCAAAGAAAGCTAGATTGTATATCAGATGAATTTTAACCACTATCTTTCTGGGGTTTTTTGTTTGTTATTTAAATATTTGAACTATTATTTTACTCATAAGCCTCCTAATTAAAAAATGTAAAATTATTTTTTCTCAGTTCTGTTATTTTCACTTTATCCTAGTCTCTTTTCCTCTTTTCCTTTTTATGCAACCACAAAACTCACATTCATTTAGTTTGAATTTTTTTTCAACTAAGAGCTCGAAACATTTCAACATTGGATGTATGAGACTAATATGAATGGAAAAGGAAGACAAACATAAAATTTTTCAACCGTGATAATAATAAAACATTAAACATTCTTACCACAACACGGAACAATGATGACTTTGTTCTAAGGGTGGTTATTTGATTCTATAAAGTGCTAGTGGTTTGGGTACATTTTTAAAAGCTCCAAAGAAAAAAAGTAAAACAAACAACAGTGACGTCAGACACTTAATGTTTTAATTTACTAACTAGCTGTGTATTTATACCACATTGTCCAGCTTTACACAGAAACAGTACTTACTACAAGGTGTTTACAGTACGTCCCCCTCTAGTGGCCATTTCGTTTGATACGTTGATAAATAGAACAAGCTGAATATTTTTCAGGAAAACAGGGTTTTTTAATTAAATATAGGCTTTTTGACATATTTAATTTGGCTTTCAGAATGGATTTTTTTAGTTTGTTTCCCCTAAAAAATTATCTAGAAGTTGAACTATCTTGAGTTTCAACTAATCTGTAAAGGCCAATAATTTCTCTGAAACAGAACCTGCTTGTGCTAGAAACAAATTGTGATGAAACAAGGGAGAAGGGGACTGAAAGTGTTGCCTGTCCCTGCTGAGGAGAGAAGGCACTTGAGACAGCTTACAAAAATATTCTGCAGAACACTAATCAAAGTGTATCACTAATAACATTTAAAATATCAAATTGATACTTCTGTGAAAATAAAGCAATATTACAGAATCACAAAATTACAGAATCACAAAATTACAGAATCACAGAATCTTTGAAGTTGGATAGGACCTTCTAGAGATCAATTTGGTCCAACTCCCTGCTCAAGCAGGGTTACCTACTGCAGGTTGCCCAGGACTGTGTCCAGTCAGGTTTTGAATATGTGTAAGGATGGAGACCTGACAACCTCTTCAAGGAACCTGTTACAGTGTTTGAACACCCTCACAGTANAAAAAAAAAAAAAAAAAAAAAAAAAAAAAAAAAAGTGTTGTTTTTTTTTTTTAATTATCAGATGCCTTGTATTTCAGCTTGTGCTCAGAGAGAATTCTTCCTGCTATGGTTAGGTCACAAAATGATGACAGTCTCAACCATTCTGTGCAGTCCGGAGGCACAGAAATAAAGACTGAGACCCCCTCTCATTGCCATCTTCCAGGGTGTTATGCTGAAAAGAAGAATAGGACAGTCTTGTCCCTATTTGTGCTTGTCATTAGCAATAGTTAATGGTCAGAATAGTCCTGTGACAGCAACAGTGGTTATCTTTGCAGGATGCTTCAGGCAAAACTTATATGAACCCACATATAAACATTGTTCATATTGCAAGTGCATGTTCAAACAACCTTGAGTTAATTTAAGTTGAAAATACTCCCATAATATATTTTCTCCAGTGATCTTGCTGAAATTCTTACATCTTATTTTTGATCCTTGGATCTGAAAGCTCCTTGAAGGGGAATCCAGGTTTATCTTCATTGTGCTAATGCAGAAAGAGGGGTGAGTTAGCTAAATTCACTGTTATAGCAGTTATGGTATCATTCTTGTGACCAAACACCTTAGACCTTTTAATATCTTTTATGCCTGACCTATCCCTATTTCATGTAATCTCAGGAATATCTTGTTGTGCCCTAAGTACTTCATTAGTCTGTAATGCATGCTAAAAGGAAATAATCACAGTGCATATTAAACACTCATTTTCTTTACCCTGTAGAGCAGACAGCTGTCAAGGAAGGGTTTTGATAAATCATGAAACCTAACAAATTACAAAGAAAACACCCATTAGTTACAAGATATTGTCATGTAAATAATACATTTGTTTCATAATAGTGTCCTAATTGTCAAAAAGGCAGCATGAGGCATGAACCAATATGATTAGACCAAGATGTAAACAAGAATATGAAATATTGATTAAAAACATTTAAAAGTTACCCAGAACCTAGTAATTTGTGGATGGGGCTTGCCCAGGAAGGAAGTGAAAATAACAAAGAAATGATGTGGAGAGGGAAAATATAATGATCTTTGAATAACAGGATGCTGAACAAATAATGTGATTTCATGCTAGGGAAAGTAAACAATAGGGAAATGAAAGATGAATTCTCTTAAGAATGATTATAGGGAATTAGAGATAGAGGACAAAGGAAAAAGCAAATATATTAAATAATTACCATCAGCCAACATAAAGGAGGAGAGGGATGAAGAATTGAGCTTTGCTGAAAAGGAGAAATTATTTCCAGAGAAGTGCTCCTTAGGAACTCCATAACATCTACATAAAAGAAATTATGTTTAGTCATTCTTACAGATGTCAAAAAGGGGAGTTCCTTTAAGAATGCTAAAGTGACAAGTCATGGAGTGACTGAAAGCCTTTAAGGGAAATGAAGGTTTTTCAATAAAAAGATTAAAATATGGATTGTTGGTTTAAAGGAGAATCACACGTTCTATCCATTCGTGTAAAAAGTCTATGAATGAGTCAGCTAATTAAACTGTTCAAAATGGAGAGGTGGAAATAAGAAATGAGAGACCACTTCTTTTTCCTGATGGAGACCATTTCAGAAATTAAGTAGAAGAATATTTTTAAAAGTACTATTGATGGATTTGATTGACAAATGGAGTATTCATGATTAACAATATGATACTTTAGGGGGTTTTCTGATATTTATTATATGTAAAAGTATTTTAATATATATATTATTTTTATGATGAGAAAGGAGTACTGGTTTGTATATTCAGTAGCTACCATCTAAGGTGCAGACTTGCTGTGGGATATGGGATCAGTGATTTCATGCCTCTGGTGTTCAGCCAAGTCTTGATAAAGAGTTCAGAGAGGCTTGAATTTCTTCCCTAATTCTTTTCTCTGTTTCTGCAGTAAGCTTGTTGGAACATGGACTTCCTGTTGATATGCAAAACATAATAACACTTAGCTACTGGTCTTCGGTCATAGGCTTGCCAACTTGGTGAACAGGGCTTTAAACTAAAGTTGCCGGGGGAGGGGAACCTCAATCCGTCCCAGTCATACTGTTTTGAAACCAGGGCCAGCAATAGATGCCCAGAGCCTGGAGAAGAATCACAGGTCAGCAGGAAAACACCTGAAGGGCAGCACAAAGGACTTCCAGCCAGTAAGTCAGCTTCATCAGAGGCTAAGCTCAAGTGCATCTATGCAACACACATAGCATGGGGAATAAACAAGAGGATTTAGAGACATGTGCATGCCTGAAGGGCTATGATCTTATTGGCATCACAGAGACCTGGTGAGATGGCTCCAACAACTGGAACGTTGGAATGGAAGAACACAGGCTTTAGGAAGGACGGGCAGAGGAGATGAGGAGGGGGTGTCGCCCTCTGTGTCAATGACCAGCTGGAGTGCATGGAGCTCTGCCTGGGGATGGATGAGGACCTGGCCAAGAGTTTATGGGTCAGGATTAAAGGGAGGGCAGGGACAAGTGACGTTATAGTGGGGGTCTGCTACAGGCCACCTGACTAGGAAGACGAAGTGGATGAGGTCCTCTATAGAGATAGGAGCAGCCTCACATTCATAAGCCTCGGTCCTCATGGGGGACTTTAAACACTATGATATCTTTTGGAGGGAGAACACAGCAGGGCACAAACAAGCCAGGATGTTCCTGCAGTGCACTGATGATAACTTCCTTCTCCAAGTGACAGAGTTTAGTGACAGGATGAGGAGTAACAGATTTAAGTTGAAAGACAGCAGATTTCGATATTAGGAAGAAATCTGTTACTGTGAGGGTGGTGAGGTGCTGGCACAGGTTGCCCAGAGCAGCTGTGGATGCCCCATCCCTGGAGGTGCTCAAGGCCAGGCTGGATGAGGCTTTGAGCAACCTGGGCTAGTGGGAGGTGTCCGTGCCCATGGCAGGGGATCTGGACCAGATGATCTTTGAGGTTCCTTTCAACTCAATTATTCTATGATTCTGAATGCCACTGAATTAAAATAATTCATCATAGTAAAAAGATATCAAAAAAGTTAATGCAGAGAAGGCTGAATCATGCAGGTAGATACAAAACAGTCTTTTGAATTAAAATTGCTTAAAAGAGGCCAAACACAACAGGAAAAAAAAGGAGTGGGAGAAATGTTGAAAACATCCTTTAAATGTGCCATGAAATATATGGTTCCCGAAGAGAAAATGAAGAGAATGACATCTTAGTGTGCTATGGGAGGGTAGCATAACTCTGAGCAGGTGGTATTATTGCTGTGAAAGGCACTTGTTATATCTCACCCAGAGCACTTTATGCAGCTTTTGTTGCAATATCTCAGCAAGAACATAATTACCCTTGAGATAGTAAGAAGCAGAGCAACAAGAATAATATCCTTTGAGATGTGTCATATAGAAAGGTTAAAGGAGTTTGACCTAGTGCAATAAAAGAGACTTTCTAACAAATTAATTTAAGTTACTGGGACTATTAACAAGTTACCAGTCATCATTTGACAACAGAAAATCACAGAAAATAAAGCTTGTTAAGATGGATTAATTTTAACATTTAGCCTACTAAAGCACACAACACACAACAGACCAGATGCTCATCTGGGGAAGCTGGAGGTCAGGCTATGAATTCCATCAAATTACACTAATTTATACCTGCTGAGGATCTATCTTGCGATTAATTTGCTCTCAGAACATTCTTGTTCATGTTAAACCTTTAAATTTTTGTAAGCAGAATAACTTACTAAAATGAATAAATTATTCTTTCAACGTGAGACACAGACTGAATATCAAGAGAGTTTTTCTTTTGTTTTGTTTTATTTCTCCCTTAGTGTCATGTTTTCTTTTCTCCTTCTTTTATTCAAAGTCTACTAAGCAGTACAATCAAGACAGATGAGAATAGGGTTCTTTGATCAATCAGATTTTAGACAGAAGTTGTGGGAAGACTTTTTTCCTCTCTATGGCACAGTTCAAGTGTTTTGGGATCTTCTCAATGTCAAGTTTAATTTCATTTATTTCTTTATTGTAGTGAAGTATTTGCCTGGGGGAAAATGCTCAGTTTAGAAAGATGCTGCCCTTAGATCATACATTAAACTGCATGTTTACTTGACATGTTTTCAAAAGTTAAGTTTAACCTAGGCTGACATACACTTAGTAACAAAATAAGGCCTATAGTTTCATAATACTGCATCTGCTAGTTGCTAAACTTGATGAAAAACTTCTCCAGAATGTATAACCTGTAAAAGTTGCTATATGATAATAATTCCATGAATGAAGGCAGTATGTTGTCAGAAGAAACAAAGACATATGAAAAGAAAGGTAAATACAAGTGCAAAAAGCCTGAACTCAGGTAAGTGTTCACATTGATGACATTTTCCTTCCATTAAACAAGACACTCACCTGTTAGAACTGGCACGTTACGTTAGCTGAAGGGATACTAGCTGATAACATATAAAGATAGAATTTAGATTGTTGTGACTTTTTCTTTCTTTTGACCCATCTGAGGCTTGATGTATTACTTTGAGGACAAAGAGATGTCATGTGTTTACTTGCAGTCAAATCCATGCTGTCTGACCTGGAGTTTAAATAATGTATTTGATCAGTGTTGTCAATGAAGGGCGGAGACGAAAGTACCCTCATCTCTTGCCTCAGTTAAATACAATCCTGATATCTGTTTTATTGCGGTAAATGGGTTTGGATTTACATACCACATAGCATGAGAAAGGGAGGAAGAGTTTGTCCTTCAAAAAAGTGTTCCTCTGTTTTGCTCATTGACCAGCAATTGCAGCTCACTTTTGGCTTAAGTTGGATTACGTGATTTACATTTCTCTTACAGCCTTTCCTCCTTATCAGTGAGAGAATCACACAACAGCTGTTTCTTTCAAAACAGTCTAGGGAGAAAAAATAAAAAAACCCAAACAAACAAAAATAAAAGGCTAAATCAAAGCTGAACACATCCACAACCAAACCTACACATCTTGCACCCAATTTGAAATGTTTCCTTTACTCAAAAATAAAACTAGTGATGCAGATGGAAAACAAATGAAGCCACTGGGCTTGAATACTCACAGGCAACAATGAGGAAGACTAGATTTTTCTTTTTTCTCTAAGTGCTGCTGCACAGGCTAACCATGCATTGCTAATCATATTTACAGAGTTGATGTGCTCAAAGGACATACTGGTGGGAAGCAGAGTGTAGGGAATATGACCTCATGCCTTATGCATTTCAAGAAAATGTTGGAACAGGTTGTGAGAAATGTTGTTGAAATTGGAAGAATTCTGTTAGTAGTGGTGGGAAAATGAAGAGAGTTTTTGAATGTGTACCAGCTAAGGAAAATAACCACTTGGATTTAATTGACTCCAGTTGAAGACCTGCGGCATATATTTTGATCAGTTCATAGCATTTTTTTTTAATGTTCCCCCTATTTTCTTCCCCATTTTGAAGAGACAAATAAAGCTTAAAACATAATGATTTCTATATTCTTTGTGTTAGACCTTCACAGAAAAATGATTGATTCTATCCTTTCCAAGTGGCAATGGATCTAGAGTCTCAAATTTGTGATAATGAAAGCTTCCTGATTTTCACAAAGCTTTTTTGTTTGTTAGGTTGTTGTTTGGTTTCCTTTTTTGTTTATTTGTTTTAATTATCTCTTCTAGAGCATCTTTCATTTCTCGCAAAAAGCCATATATACATAGTCATAGTGCTGTTTCTAAAATGTCCACCGAAAAGTATTTCTAACCATTGTTATTCACTGGATACAGATGGGAAGGAAGAACCTTTCTCACCAAACTGAATCTAAGATGTAATGCTCAAAAGGGTTAAGGCAGTTAGTAAGGTGTAAGAACACTGACAGTAGTAGTAGTATAATATCCCTACATATAGCCCAGATGTACACAGTGTCACATATCTATTTAGACCAATCTCATGGCAGATGATTAAAGACAAGTGACTTTATATGTAAATTGGAATATCGGACTTTATAACCATCACATATATGTACAGAAACCTTTCACCCATTCAAACCAGTTTTTTGGCATCAGGCCCATTTCTGTTGCCTGGAAGATAAAGCAGTTTAGAGGTTTAGAAAGCACATTTAATGTGCTCTAGTCTAGTTATTCTCATAGTTACATTTTTTTTCTCTTCTTTTCTCAATTGATCTTCATCCTGACCTTGACTTGTCTTGTACTGTTGTGCTGGATGCAAAGTGGATATTTAATTTTGGAAGAGAGAGTTCCATATTTATGGTGGGACCTCTGATCTGACTTCAAAGGGGAATTAAGGTCAGTGCTGAAGTGTTTAATTTTAGTGGTTTGCCAGAGGACAGGATCTGGTGTTATCACCTGTATAGGTTTTTAAGAGGATAATCTATAAAAGTCGTAATACTGACCCTGGAAACCACCTGAGGTGGTTAATTGCAGATACTATCAGCAGGATGATGATTCTCAGGAATTTTGGTGCATTTTTGCCTTTACAATTTACCATCTTGGTGAAACAGATAATTCAATCAGGCCACTTCTTGATCAAGACAGCAGTGTGGGTCCTTCTCCTTCGCCCAGTAGACAGTCATTAAAAATACTCATTGGGAATATACGAAACCCTGAATCAACTCTGCCCTCTGATTTAAAGCAGGGATTTTGAATCCCAGTCTCCAGTGTCCCAATCGAACACATAGACCGTTTGATCAGAGAATATGCCCAGGTATTGCTTTCGTAATATCTAGCCATATTTAAAGATTCAAGCCTAAATTGGGCTACATGTAAAACAAAAGGAGACCGAGTCTCTAATTTAATGGCAGTGAAAATTATAGTGGAAAGACAGATAGAGCTTTTCCTGGAAGAATTTGCACTCAAATAGCCTATGAAAATTCTCTTGAGAATAGACATGGTCATTCCAATATCAGACTTTCCTATAATTTTTTATTGAAGCTGTTTCAGTTTTTGTAAGCTAATAAATATTGATCAGCTGCGACTGTAGGAAAACATGACAGCAATCATTTAGGACAGAAGATTTGTTCTCTGTTCTTAAACATGTGAGTAGCCGAAGATTATTATTTGTTACAAAGTGGAGTGTTTTCAACAGAAGACGAATGGGAACAATATACTCTCAAATACCTTATACTCTAATTGTTAGTGCATTTAGTTAAGAAAGGTAAATTTGCTATGACTTAGACATAAAGAAAGAACTTAAGCTTTTCCATTTCTAGAATATTTTAATTACTCAACTAAAAGGCAGAAAGTTATTTTCTTATCTAGCTATCTTCTGCAGGAAAATACTATCTCCTTTCCTTTTTTAGAAAAGTGTTTAGCTATTTAACTTCAGAATAAGGATCAGTTTATGAATCTTGAGAGGACTAAGCCATTTGTAAGTTAAAAGCCTACTTCCCTCAGAGAGCGCTACTAAAATTTCTGGCTTCTGAAAAGCACGAGTTGAGAATCCTACCTTTCCTCTGACACTGTATAGGAGACCCTAGGTAGAGATCACTAATTCCCCTTCCCAAAAAAATACTTTAATCGCTACTGCAAGTGAAACCTCGTGTCCCTCTTCCTTTTTCTTTGAATGGTGCCATGAACTCATCTAACATTCAATAGAAAATGCTTGCTTTGAAAGACGGATACTAATGTGTTATACCTTTTACAAAATGTTGAAATTTTTCAACACTGGAAGAATATCAAAGCTTTGAATTTCACCACAGATGTTTCAGAGTTTAAAACCTCTAAGAAACTTTTTGCATATTTGACATCCAACAAAAATCAATGAGTTCATAGGTGGTCTCAAACAATAATCACATCCAATCAATTTTTCATCTTGCATAAGGTTTTCAGGACACTCATTAAGCTATTCTAGATATATTGAAAAGATATTGATTGCTACTGAATGTGTAAACAAATCCTTTGAATGTTACTGTATTGAGCACTCACAAACTCTATAAATAAATTCAGGAAAATAGAAAGTAACATACAGTTCTAGCACGCAGGCTTGTAATAATAGGTTCACCTTACAGAACATAATTCTTTGTCACAAGGGCACATTGTTGGATCATGTTTTACTTGGTGTTCACAAGGACCCCCAGATCCTTTTCTGCAAAGTTAGAACATAGAGTCAGTCCCAGAAATCAGAGGTAGTTGAATATGACATTTGTAGCATTGCTTTCTAGGGGATCTTCACAACAACAGTGATTCTTGTAGGCTTAGACAGTACTTAAGTTTGAATCCCCAGGTTTTCAGCTTTACTCCACAATTTCTGCATCAATTCCATTGACTACTGCTTGCCACTTATGTAGAACGGCATTCCCAGTGCATCAAGAAGCTTCAAAAGAAGAATATACCACATACTCACAAAATTGTTGCATTTATTAATAGAATTAAATAATAATACTTTTCCATTCTACAAAACTTACTCATTTGAGTTTTCATTACTCATAAGAAACATACAAGTGAACTACACACATGATGCAAGAATACTTCAGTTAGATGTGAATTTGCTTGTTACTGTTTGTTTAAATTTTTTAAAATCCTCCAATAATAGTAATAGATTAATTTACATTTCTAAGTAAACAACAATTTAATGATCAATAATTATCATATTAGTGTGATAAGGATATTTAGTTTTTCTCCAATATTTATTGGCAATGGATCTCAAAATACTTTGCAATGGAGTCTAAAACTATTTAATCCATGTAAAAGTTGCACGGTATACAGCACAGAAAGCAGATACAGTGGCAACACTAGTAAAAATATGAACACAGGTGAACCCAACCACTTTTGTTTCCTTTCTTTTCCCAACGTATGAAAAAAAGAGTGAGCAGTTCCTTTGATACCTTCATATAGTAGAAAGTTCTAGTCAAATTTCTCTAAGTCCTCTTTCTATTTCTTACTAGCTTGAAAATCCAAAACAATCTATGATGTTGAACTTTAAAAATGTTGCCCAATTATCTCTAAGAGCTCATTGTCTTAAACACCTGCTTCTTCTCAAACTCCAAATTTTTGTTGTTGAGAAAGGCTATATTCCATCATGGAGTACCTTCACCTGCTGCTGTAGATCACAATATCAACATATTTTTCCACTGAATATAGAGATATACTGCAACTGAGAAGATGAGGAGAAAGAAGACATTTTCTGTGACTTTGCTGCCACAGCAGAAATCTTGTACAGACCATGCTGACAGGACCTGCTGATTTCTCCTCTGACCACCTTAAAGGTTGCCTAGTGTTTTGCAAACCTCATCTCTGAAAACTTTTCACTCACATCACCTCCAAAGCACACATTGTAGTAACTGCCTTAATAAGTTAATGTTTCATAAAAGACACTTATGTCGAGAAACAGCCTGTACATTACTCACAAAGTCCTTTCTTCAACCAACCTTACAGCCCCCACGTCAATAAGAAGGGAACAACCGTACAAAGTAAAGAGCAAAGGATTTCTGATAAGAATTGCTTAGTGCTGGGGCTGATTGACTCTCTCTGACACCTTAAATCTTCCTGCATCAGGTAATGCTTTTCCTGAAGCCACTGCTGGTTCTAGTTGATAAGGGTATTTGAAATACTGAAAGCTGTGATCTTGTTAAAAAGGGTCAAAAGAAGCAATCTTAGTAACATTTCAATGGTTGGATTATTGCTGCTGAGGAGAGCAGTAAATGCCACTTGCAACTAAGTTTTCTACTTCATCCAAGGTGCGGATAACTGTTCTTCTGATACCTTTCTCCCAAGGAAAGCTCTGCAGCAGTACGCTAAAGAAAGTCATTACATATTTAAAGGTACAACTGTCTTGGACAAATTCAATGCAGTAGGAAAAAAGAATATAAACACAAAACCAGGGGAAAAAAAAGAAAGGAATTACTTACAGGCATATTATTTATTTAGTATATTTTATTAGACCAGGGAAAGTATGTCAAATATCTCATATTATTTCTTTAAAGTCAACTAAGTTGTGAAACTGCATTTGTAAGATTTTTTAAACTATGCATTGCATCTTTAAATGACCCAATCTGTTTTCTTGTCATGACTGCTCAGCTAACATATACCTTCTTATCCAAGATGCATTACATTTACAGTTTTCCTTTCCTTTTTGCTTTTACTTGCCTTTTCTAAACCTAAAAGATGAGCTGGAATGGCTGATCTCATCTTTGACCAGCCATAGGGGACAGAGGATGGGAACATCCTATCAATGGCAAACAGGAGGCTTGACTGGACATGATCTGGAATAAGAGAAACCAGGAGCTATCCTGCTTCTTGAGATTGGACTGTATACACTGACTTTGAATCAACAAGTTTGGTCATCTACACAGTGCAGATAATTTCTGGCTCTCAGAAATCGATAAGCACAATCCCAATTTTTTGAATGAATTTTGAAATAACACTAGAAATGGTAGGTATGGCCTGATGTAGTGGGGATGTCCAGGATTTGAATGAAGTTTGTCCAGATAGGAAGTGCACAATAGGGCAAACTCCAGGCAGCTTGAAGAATTTCTAGAAGGCTCAAGAGAGTCACAACCACAGATGCTCTGATCTGAATTGTTCCCATGTACTTTCCTATGTATTTTCTGCATTAAAGCAGTTTGTATGCAAGGAGGTAGAATGCAACAGCTCACTTGATCTTACTCAACATTATTTAGGGAATAGCAACACTGGATGTTGTGGGCAGAGAAGAGGTCATACGGAGGCTAAAGTCAGTGAGGCTCAGACTGGAGCTAATACAGTTGCATAGCATTAAGATTGTTCACACATCACATTTAGCTGTGTTGGAGTCTGGACAGAACAAACATATACCTGGCTATACTGTTTTATGTAGGCAACACTGCATAGTATGGCTGCTGAATCAAAGACAGGAATCTGAACATTAAAAAAGGAAGAAAGAAGAAAGAAAGAAAGGATATAGGAGCAAAAAACCAAAAAGGAAACGGAAGGTAAGAGAAAAAAGTCAGCTAGCATTTAGATGCTGTAATATGTTCAAGACTGAACCTGATATAGGGTTGAGCAACTTTGTCTGACCCTGTAGTTGCCCCTGCTTTGAGCAGGACTTCTGATGAGAGACTTCCTGAGAAAGAAAAGAGACAACGCCTGCATAATATATATTT
>VZTO01004760.1:0-60071 GCA_013400615.1 Syrrhaptes paradoxus | reverse complement strand
TCAGTATAATCAATCATTTCTCTTAATCTTTGTTTAGCAAGAAGTTGATATACCGTATTAACATTTAACACACGGTATTGAGAATGGAAAAGGAACTTTAAAACATCTTTGACTTAAACCACAGACAACATAAAGGATCTCAGAGTGCAGAAAAATTATGCGTGCAACTCGGAGCAATGTGAATGAATCATTTTGTAGTTTTATTTATAGCTGTTGTACACTTTTGTTTTGCTGTTTCATTTGACCAAATGAATTGTGGCTTTAATTTTCTTTCTGTGTTTTATTCAGTCTTTTAACATGTTGGTGACATTTTAATTTGGCTATGTACTTAATATTTGAAAGCTGGAATTAGAGGAGACCCAGCGTAGTGATAAATATCAAGACTGAGAACCATGTTACTTCAGAATAGCTGCTAGAACAGCTATTTCATGAACAGATGGTCTGACCCTGTAAGGATAATTATATCATGATCCTAATTATTCACAACAAGACTAACCTGCTACTGACTCAAAAAATAATTTCAGTAAGAGGTTCTTCAGTCAAACTTTGATTTTTTTTTTTTTTGGTGTTTTGTTCTTAGGTCACATCTGGATATCCATATGCTCTGTATGCAGTAGGTTAGCTTCAAAAGATCAGTGTAATCACATGTTGGCAAAGTTGACATGAGTTGTTGCTTCATGTAAGATCACAGGACTTAGAGGTTATCTTTTGGACTAATGAGTCCAGCTCTTTCCCTTCTCAGTGAACAGTTATCCCGTTTCTATGTGGTATTCCATTGTTAATGTCAATGAGTTTTCTTTTCCAACCATATATTCAGTAATTCAGGAAGTCAGCTTTTTAGCAATTTTTTAATCTTTCTATCCATCACCAGGAAATCTCTATCATTTTAGTCTAGGGTCTAGGTTAAATTAATTTACTTTCATTCATAAGTCCTAAGTAATTTGTTTGAGCATTTCTGTTACGAGTTTACTCATCTGATTTGTCTGGAGCTTTTTTCTGTTTGGTCCTTCTGAAGACTTTTTTTTCTCCTTGCTGTTAGGATGTTATTTCTCTGAATATGAATGCACAAATGCTGACTGGTTATTAATTTTACTGCAATTTTTACTCTAATCCTAATTAGAGTAAAATTGAACTTTGTTATAACTTAAGTGTCACAATACCATGTAAANTTTGTGGGGAAAAACACACACAAATACAATTTAGAATAACAGAAAAATAGGCTTGAAGGTCTCTCAAGAGGTAGTTTAGTGTGCCCTGCTGTCCCAGGGCAGTATCAGCCTGTGTTGGCTTATGCTGATGCTCTGCCTGTCAAGTGTTTGTTTAACCTTTTTTTTCCCCCAGATCTTTGGTGATGGAAGTTCCATAGCATTCCCGGGAAAGTCTATCTCAGTGTAATGCTATTAATCTGGGGCCATGTTGGGGGGAGTTTTTTTTTCTGGTGTCTCACCTGACTGTCTTATCAAATTTCCAGAAGCTCTCTCTTTAGGGTTCTTTGGGGTTTTGTTGGGGTTTTTTTGCTGTTGTTTTGTTTTTTAAATAAACACAGTTAAAAGAGAGAAAATGGTATTATCAGATTTTACTGTGTATATTTTGTAACTCCTCATCTACCCTGAGAAAATGTGCAGGGCAGCAGCTAAAGCACAAATTTGCTAAACAACCGTGAGCTAAAGTTACTCTAGTATTTAGCATTACGAAAATGAATCTAAACCAGTCTTTTGTTCTATAATAAGCAGTCAACAAAATATTCCCCTAAAGCACATTTTACTTAAACGTTTGTCAGTGCAGTAGTGAGGATTGTGTTGCTACAGAAAACATTAATTTGGTGTGGGTTTGAAGCTGGTGGATACTCTGATTTATTTGTACTTATACTCATGAGGCATATAATTTGGGTCATAGTCTGTGCTTGATTGCAGTCTTTTGGCACTGAAATATTGTCAAGGATGATATCTGGCTCATGGCAGAATGCTTATACTTCAGAAAAAATGATGCAAAAATATTAACTTTTGCACATTGCAAAAAGAGGGACTAATTGGCCACCTATGACAGGAGATAAATTTGATAAATCAGATGGCAGTTGAAATGGCAGACTATTTCCAAATGTGAGAATCTTAATTTTTGAGGTATGATGACTAGTAACTATAGATGAGAAATGTAAAACTTGGGTCTTCATGTTGGTATTTATGCAAATGTCCTATCTCAGCTTAAGAAGCTGGTAAAGTCTTGTAGTTAAAACCTGGAAATGCCCATGTATTATTTGTTAAAATCAGACAATGTTTCTGTAATATGCAGAGAAAGTAACGTTCTTTTTATCTTCTTTAGAGTTTTAAAATACCTTCTGTTTTGCTAAAGAGCTTGGTTTAAACTATGGATTTATTTGAATATCTTTCATCTCTCTTTAATTTCTCTTGCCTTTGTATTTCCCTGAAGCTGAAGTAAAGTTTTGATTCGAGGTGCTGTAAGTATTTGAGGTTGCACAAACTCTGTGAATTGATGCAATGTGAGTGCACCTGAACCACGTGGATGGTAACGGGGTTGGAATGTGCCTTTGCAGGATCACATTGTCTGGCCACCTGCGTATTACTTATTTGCTGCTTATTTTTGCAGTGGAAGGTTGTTGCATCACTGGCAATGTCATATCATGTTCTCCATTCCCCTTTCAGACTCTCTGTCAAGGCAATAACATTAATTTGTGTCTATTTGAATAATACTCGTTGTCACATGGAAAGAAATCTTGTGACAGGCATGGGCTTTGTTTAGCAAAAACACTTTTAAGAAATGGCAATGTTGAGAGTCTTCATTTCACAGGAAAGAATTAGAGTGGCTAAACAATTCAAACCCACAGTTTTTTTATTTCAGTTTGACCATTTGCCAAAGCACTAGGCATATGATAAATGTAATTCACTTTCCATTATGTGATCTAAATGCTCCATAAATACAATGATCAAGCTCTCTCTCCATTTCTGATTGCTGCCTTTTTGTTTGCTGAGTGATTCCAAGCTCTTGGATGCATCTCTGTGCTTACTACGGGGGTGTTGTACCTGCCTGTTACTTTGGCTTTGTGCGCTGATGTTGGTAGTGCACAGAAGAAATTAAGTTTTCCAGAAGCAACCCCCTCCCTGTTTGTTTAAACTGGGAACCAACATTGACATCAGTTTTTCATGTATTAGGGAACATACTCAAGAGGCAGAACTAACAAAAATTCTGCTAAAGCAGGGTTTATAGGTAGGAGGTCCATACTGCAGCTTGCTGGCAGTCTCCAAATAGTGTTCATTTCAAAGTGACATTGTGGCCGAACAGACAAATATTAGCACATTATCATAAATCATTACAGTCATGTCAGTCTGGTGCCTAATTACCAAGGGATATCAAGCAGGAAGCAACTGCATGGCCTTAAGCTCCATCCTCTTATATATAAAAGCATTTGTAATTGGGAAGATGAAGTGCTTAATGTGTAGACTAAGGGACATTCTATGTTTTCTAAGCATATGAAAAAATTTCTTGTGATCTAGCAGTGGGAGCCCCTGAGGAGAGTTAGTCACTGCTGAATAAACTAGCCTGCAAAGTTTGATGGAAATGTTTTGATCAAGGCTGTGACACTTCAGCTTATCCTTTTCCATAGACAATAATATCTTAGAAGTTGTCCTGGCACTGTTGCCATGTTATTTCTGCCAACATTTTGTAAACATCAGCTACTCCAAACTGTACAAGAAAACCTGTCTGTTCATCCCTGTTTTGAGTTTTGGTGTCAAAAAGTGCTTAAAACCATTTACAGCAGGCAAACCTTTCACAAGGTGCTGCATTCAGTGGCAATTGGTTTAGTATTTCACTCACAACACAAGTCATAAAACGTATCAAACTTGATACTGTCTCACTTCTAAGAGAAGGTTTAATGCATCCTGTTGCACACATTACTTTTTTGGGCTGTCAATTAAAAGTCTATATATTCTTGAATTTTCATGTGTACTGTTATGTATGGAGGCCTTCCTTACGCATTAGGACCTCCAAGCTGACCCTAGCAAACCTTTATGGAAGAAAAGTAATACATCTCAAATCTCTGTTTCTTCCTCTGCTTATTAGGAGAAATAAGTCCTAAACCATATTCTGTAGGTTTTGTCGGGCCTTGTTAAAGTGGCCTGGGTGAAGTCACCTTCCTTCCTGGATGCCCTATTGTGATCTTTTTACCGTGACTCTTAAGATGTGCCTTCCAAGCTTTGTTGTGGCAGTGTATCAAGCTGAGGTGTGCCTGGCCCTTATCTCAACGTGCAACAAGCCCTAGTAGTCTGAAAATCCTCATTTGCTGGACAAATACTGGGATGCAGAAGAAAATAAGAGTCTTGGGAGCATCTGTTTACAATGGGATGTAACTGATTGTCCTGTTAGCAGAATTGCCCAAGACTGAGAGCAGGTCAGGGTAAACTGGTGACTTTCTAACAAGGATTTTTCTCCCTCTTTTTTTAACCCTGATATTTTGCCACTCTGTCAAACCCAGTGGATCTCAGATTTTTGTCTCTGCTGGGTGGTGAGGTTAGAGAGCGGTCTCAGCAGCCATGGGAAAACTAAGCTTTGGAGCCTACATTAGCAGACAATGCCTGTGCTAAAATGTGATTGCTGACTTCAAACACACACTGGGGACAGTATTTAGCTATCTTTAAGTGTGTCCATGGCACTCGTCTGCCTTTCCTATAATGCAATTTCTAGTAGTTCCTTTCTTCAGATTTGGGCTCTATATGAAGAAAGTTCATTGTTTTGGCTCTTCCTGGCCCTTTTCCCATATTTTATAGAAGTTTTGTTTATTGTATCTCGGATCTGGCAAACTTTTTCCTCACAGTAGTACTTTCTACAGTCTTAGAAAATGTAAATCTTGCTTAATGAGGTGGATGTTAATAATTCAGTGTTTTCTGACTAGTGATGTTTTCTGTAAAATCGTGTAAAGTATAAATTGTCTGGGTGTAACGCCTTTACTTTGCATGCAAATATGGTCTTCAACCTTTTCAAGCAAGTATACTTCCAGGTGTGTCTGTTACACCTCTGATAAATGAATGATAAATAATGAATGCAAGAGCCTAGCCTGGTCTGTCTTTCTCTGCTCCTTTCCAGAGGGCTAAAGGAGAAACCTCATTAGCTAAGCCTAGCAGGAGCTCTGTTGTACTTAACTGATGATCCTTCACATAGTCTCGCTCCTCTGGGCCACTTGGAAGGTCAGGAGAAAAGGGTGAAAAACGTGATGAGTTTTCAATATACATAAGCACAACTGGAATCTGGCACAAATTTACCAGTGGAAGCACAATCTACTTTCTATGTAGATAACTACATTATTTCTACTTCTGTTGTACCTGCATAGGTTTTCTTATTCTCTCCTTCAAGATTTTATTACATGTGAGAGACTGCAGAAAGCTGTTCTGTAGGTCAGCTGTCTTTAGGGGAGGGGAGCAGGCTTTACCTGCTTGTGTACTTTGTTTTTGGGGGGTATTTTTGGCCTCTGAGTCTTAAGTTTGTTGTTGCTTTTTTTTTTTTCCTTTTGCTTCACTTTTCTACTTCTTATGGCTCAGTTAAGGTTACAGATGAGTTCTAGTGCTTGGGAACTCAACGTATTAACTCTGAGTTTATTCCTGGGGAACAGACAGATGTTTTATGAGTAGTCAAACCATTTTAGCCATCTGCCTGTCATTTGTTAACTTAAGCTTTAACTGCTATTCACCCAGGGATATTTTGTGTTAGGGGATGGGCCAGCTTAAGTTCAAACCCTGATGATGTTTCAGATAAGGAAGCTTTACCTGGGAGGGACATTGAGAGTGTGAGGAGGGCAAGAGCTGTGTCTGAGTGACAGCTGCCTCTAGTTCACCTCGGTATCACAAAGTTTGCTCGCTTCTCTTCTAGCTGTTTGCTAGAAATGGAGAGACAAGTGCTCTACTCCAGTGTATGCTTGTTACTTGTCCAGTTTGGGCTGAACAGGTCTTTTTTGTCCTGTGTTGGGTGTGGTCTGCCAGGAATGAATGCAGATGTGGCTTTAATGTGGGCTCAGGTGATGCTGCTGAGCTGTTGTTGATGCTGTTTGTCTTACCAGTAAATAACTGGCATTGGGCCATGGGGCTCTGCTTTTATGCTGTTGAGAGCAATCAATCTCAGTAAAGGCATTTTCACAGAGTGTAACAGAAGTATGATAAAGATTTATTCTTAAATATACGGTGTGCATTTAATCAAAACACTTTTAGTGTTACTCTTGATACACATACAAAGCATATCTTGTACAATAGTATGAAACCTAACTTTGTAGTTAGCTTTTGCTCATAAAAGTATGTATCAGAGGAAAGAGTATTTGTAAAGCTTTTTATTTTGTGTGAAAATGTCATTACAGAGAGAAAAAACAAAGTAACTGCCTGAAGTCTTTGTTCTATTTTCTAAATAGCTTATTTTTTCTTAGTATGAAACTTTTTAGAGCAAACATTTTAAACTGAAAACAAGGTGATGGAATCATGTGGCCAATAGCCACTTGTTCAAATTGTTTTGCTAAGTTAAGTATCTTTTGCTGTCACAGCTTATATTAAAATGTGGAAAAAAACATGAAAAATGCAAAGTTTTTGTTTATCAGCAATAGCTTTTGTCTTAATATGTGTGTTTTAAAGTCTGCGGTTTTACGATTCAATGCCTTTTCTCCTTGGTGTCTTTCATAGTTGCTGAATTCTCCAGAGAGTTAAGCTAGAGGAAAAGGGATGACTGCAACAAGGTTTTAAGTGAGTTTGCGTTTCAGAACAGATGATAGAAAAGGTTTCTGTTTGTGCTGGGAGACAAAGTGAAAAGCCAGAGAGGTGTGTCAGGGAGAAGATACTGGAACACACCCATAAATGAAACTGAGAGGAGTCAGATGAATGGATCTGTGCTGAGTAGCAGCAATCTTTCTCTGGTTTGAAATCTTACGGACAGTGGAAAATGTGTGAATTTAGTAGGGGACAGAAGATATTACAGGATATAAATGGAAAGGCCAAATTTCTGCTTTCTAGAAAGACATTATGACTAAGCAAAAAATTGTTTGGATTTGTAAAATTATAAATGTTTAAGGTGACATAGATTTTTTTTTTTTTTAATTCAGTGAGGGTGGGAAGCAAAGTTATAGACAAAAGAAGATTGGGGATAAACAAACCCAAAATTTGTACCTGAGAAGAACGCTGTGTGAACCATAGAAGTGCAACAAAGGGCACTTTACCCAGAGGAGGGACTTTGTAGAAGCATTCCATTATGTTTGAAACAGTGAAAGCTGTGGTGTATTCAGCAGCTGACAAGACAGACAAATAAAACAGAGCCAAGAAGTGAGCTGAGAGACACGGATCTGTGCAGTATCCAAATGACAGTTAAATTCAAAGTTGAAGCTAGCAACAAGAAGCCCTTGAAGGAAAAGAGAGATGAAGAAGTATGATCTGTCATGGAGCTTTGAGATGCTTCTCAGAAAATGTGGAAAAGAGAGATGAAAAGAATGGAACATTTAGAGAAGCAGGCTTCAAACTGAAGAAAAGGGTCTGACTAGAGTGCTCATAGGGAAGGACTAATAGAGAAGCTGTGGATGCCCCATCCCTGGAGGGGTTCAAGGCCAGGCTGGATGAGGCTTTGAGCAACCTGGGCTAGTGGGAGGTGTCCCTGCCCATGGTGGGGGGCTGGAACTAGAAGATCTTTAAGGTCCTTTCCAACCCAAACCACTCTATGATTCTATGATTAATAGCAGACTAATAGCAGAAGAGCTAATAAAGGTGTCAAGAAAAGCATCCAAAGTTAGAGTATACAGAGGAAAAATCCAAATGCTGTATTTACTTAAATAAAAGCAAACAAAACCAATAACTTGTTCTGCACAGCTTCCACATTCCCCTATAATTTCCATCTAGTGTGCAAAGTCAAGAGAAATACTTCTTTGAAGTTTGGAAATCTGATGTACTTAGTGGGGAGGAGGTATTCATCTGATCAGACAATGGAAAAGTTTTTGGCAAAAATTCTCATGGGATTGCTTCTGCTTCTTGCAAGGGAACATTTTTAAAGAATTTTCAGTTTTGTGTGTGGTGAGGTAAGCTTTAAAGGATAAAGTATTTCACATTTTCTGTGGTGGTTATACCTATCCTTCCTCCAGAAGTTTGAGCTCTTCACTTTGAGGAGCTTTGATTTTTGTAGAAACTACTCAGGAAGGCTTTAAAAGAATTTTGAGCTATCACTGGATGTATTATATGATGTGTTTTGTTTTTTAGTTTTCTTTTTTTTAAATTTGTTTAGGCCTGCTGGAGACTTAATAGTGTCTTATACAGGGCTAAGGATAATCTGTCTTCCCTGTAAAATTACTTTTATGATTTCTTTCCTCTTTTTGCAGTAAGCTATAGTAATTTGTTAGTCCGAGTTGTGATTTTTAGCTGATGTTCTTTCTGTGATGGAGTGTGTATTGAGAATTTTGCATTGCCAATCAGAAGGTGAAAAAACATTTATGTATAGACTCAGTTTCAGCCTATTTCTTTCACACATTTTGTGTATGTTAATGTAATTAATTGGTGGTGTCAGAAAACTTTGATAAAGATTTACTTAATTCAAGACTTCTTGTGTCTAAATCTGACGATAACTTTTTTATCAAACCAGAAGTAATTATAGAGCAGCAATAATTCAGCTTGTGTTGATATCAACTCATTTGTGTTCCTGTTCCGGCAGGGGGATTGGACTAGATGATCTTTCGAGGTCCCTTCCAATCCCTAACATTCTGTGATTCTGTGATGTCAAATCATTATGAAGATCTCTCTGAATCTTTAAAGCTGTAAAGCTTTCACTGTTTCACTGTTCTCCAAACCAATTGCTATTTTTACTTATGTTGATTTTATTTGTTGTTATATCTAGAGTAAGGCAATCTTTCTGGGGTATAAACTTGTAGGAATTGCCCTACTGAAGAGAGCTAGATTGTGATACGTATCATCTGGTTGATTCAGAGGAACGTGGGTCTAGGGGCTAAATTCTCTCCTGTTTTATCTAGTGTGAAAGAAATACTTATCTGAAGTTTGGACACTGAATATTGACTCGGGATTCTAATTACATTTGTGGATCAATTACAGACTTCCTGTGCTGCTGTAGCAAGTAATTTAAGTGATAGTTTCCTTCAGTTTCTCCTGTATGTAATGCTTTGCCAAGGCGTTGTGAAGAGGAAATCCACTACTAATTTGTGAGCAGCACTGATTCTGCAGGGAGGGCCGTATTATCACATAAATGAGTTGTCAGAAATCTAATTATATAAAATTACATAAATGTAATTATATATTATCCAATTATATTTTCCTGAAGAACTTCACAAAGACAAACTCTTAGTTTAAGAAATTAAACATATATGCCAACTAAAGGATAGACATGATTGACAGCCTCTAGGGAATTGTGTTGGGATAAAAACAGTTTCTGTGTGCCTTAGAGAAATGTACGCTTCTTTTAATTCAAAAGAGGTGTGAATCATAGTGTCCATCAATTCAGCATGTGTCGTATGTATAAGTTTATTTCAGAATATATGCCCTTATTTAAAAATTGAATGTCTAAAACATGCCTTAATGAAGGATGCCTTCAGATATTTCTTGGCTTTTATTTTCTCAAGCAAGAGTATTGATTGACTGACTGTTCTGCACCATCAGAGTAAATTCTTCTGTAAAGTTATGTCACAGTCACTGGACATCTAGAAAAGGTGGAGACAGCAGCCACATTTCTATAGGAAGGGACACATTATTTAGGCTTTCCTAACATATTGCAAAGATTAATATGTAATTTCCAAGGGTATAGCTGTATGAATTTCATTAGCCAAATTATTGAGTAAAATATAGGAAAACTTACACCATTTTCCTTGTTACCACTTGTATGTAAAAAATATTCTTTGCTCTTCTGGTTAATTTCTTAATTTTTTATAATGATGTATGGTCAGATTTTTTGAAGACTGAATATTTTTTCTCTTAGAGAGCTCTGTAGTTAAATCTTTAACCAAACTCTAAATCGAATTGTGATTTGTATATCAGTAAGAATCACTGACAGCTTTAAGTCATAAAGAAAATGTATTGTAAGCTTGTAAGGTATGTTTGTGATGAGATAATATCCTAATTACTTATTAAGATGTTGCAGAACAGTTTGCTAATTACCTATTCCTAGAATCATAGAATTATAGGATGGTCTGGGTTGGATTGATGAGGCATCCTGAATTACTTCCAGCTCTCTTTTACCAATTACTTGCAATTGTGAATGCAACTACAAGATATATAGCTGTATGCTATCAACATTTAAAACAATACATTATTCATCCAGGGATTCATTTAAAGAGCACGGTTGGTTCTCATAATGCTTAAGAGTGGAATTAAACTTGGGCATAAGGCATTAGATGGAATTTTGTTATCTTGCAGAGAGTGGCATTGGGCTGATGTCTTTAAGCCTAAAAAGAATTTTGATTCTGGGACCCACAGAGATAGGTCCCATGTATGGTATATTCTCTGCATGGAAGCATTTCTTTAAAAGAACTCTTTTTCTAGTGTGGAAAATGTTAAAGAATTACAGAGAACAGATTTTGAGGTCTGTTATTCTGTTCTTCTGCCGTAAGGGAGAATAAATTATGTCTTAGTCGTTTCTGCCTTAGTCATTTCTGATACATTTGTCTAATGTATTCTTTCCTTCTGCCACTACTTTTAATAATTATCAGTGTGGAAGTCACTTAAATGTATTCCAGTAAATCACAGGTACTGTCTCTTGCTGGGTATTGGATAGACTAAAATCTTTAGGCATTTGCAGCCCAAATGTCAAAAATAGTTTTGGAAAAGTAGCAGAAGAGAAAGGATCATTTAAGAGGGGTCAGTACCAAGTAAAGGATCTCTAAGCACACCTCAAATTTCTGGTAACTTTTTAATGCCCGTTTTTCAGTGTTTCATTATGAGGTATGTGGATGAGATAAGCCTAAATACAGATATTACAGATAGAATCTGTATTTCTTATTCATAACTGAGAACTTGGCTTTAGGGGAAATACCAGCTTCAGTGGCAAAGCAGGGTATAGACAAATGACAGGTGAACACTTCTCCCTGTCAGTGCTGGAAGAACTGAGTGGTAACTTGTAAAACTGTGTTGTTCTAATCCACAGCTGGACTTAATTCTCAGTGTGGGAACACGCAGGTGCCAGGACTGAATCTATTTGTTTTTAATATCCACCAGACTATGTGCTAGCTTGAAAACATTGTTAATGCAAATCATGGATGTAGGTCAGTATTTGGTACCTTAATAGTGCTGGCTTCAGTGAAATAGGTACCATGTAGTCTTTAGGAGACAGACCTGTCAAAATATTTCATCCATGGTTTAAACATCTCTGCTTTCACCTGGAGCTGAGAGTGACATCCGTCAGATTGTGTGGTATGGGGGAAATGCAGTTTAAAAGTTACAGGAGCAGAGGGGATTTCAGATGAAAGTGAATGCGATGGTGCTTAAACCAGTAAATTCTTTAGGTTTTCACTTCATTGTTAAGCCTATTGAGTAATGTTTATGGAGATGAACAATTCTCAAAAGAAGAAATAAGTGGAGAAATACAGATGTATAAAATGCAGCAGTAAAAGACTGTTTGATGAATGCCACAGTCAGGGTTCCTCTGTTCTGATTCAATTTCTCTGCTTAGTACTTGGGAAACTTTATTCTAATTTGCTATCAATAATATTAAGCATGGTTTCATCAAGGAGTAGTTGTACTGCTATCTAATAACAGCAGATCAAAGTCCGTATTGCAATTGCAATCCTTCATTTCAATGTTGCAATTGAGGCTCACTAAAAAAATCGTATTAACTGATATTATTTTGTAAAACGAATTATTTTCATGTGAGGTTTATAGTACTTAGCAACAAACTCTTCATATCATGGTGTACATTATTGTCTTCCATAAAACATAGCAATAGAATACTAAGATAGCAAATGTCTTTGGTTATAAGCCAAAGTTTACATCAGCATTGTAGAGGTGAAAATCTTTGCTATAATACTAAATCTACTACCAATAAGCATTTTTAGAAAAGCATATTGAAAGATTGAAAAATTCAGTTATATTAGCAACAGTGGGTCTCTGAAAATGTCTCTGAATAATAAAGGTCTGCTCATAAATGTTCAGATTCAGTGAATGGCCAGATTATGTTGCTCTAGATTTAAGGAATAATCTTTTTTTTATACCCAGTGGTGTATGTGTGCCTTCTGCAGGTTCAGGATTGCTTGAATGCTTGAAGTCCTAACCTTAAGAAACTACTTGTACACTTATTTTATGTGGAAAAATTAGGAAAAATTCATTGTTAGGCAAGGCCTTGTGGTTAGCTGAGCATTGTATGTGACCCTTCAGCAGTTCTGTTGGGTTCAGCATTACGTGAGCTGTCTGCCTGGTTGACTTGCCGGTTACTGTCAGCTGTCTTTGTCCTTAGCTCCGCACACAGGATGGAGAACTGGAGTGATATGACAAGCAGAAACACTCTTCTGTTGTTTCTGGTTATAATAACTTGTTTTTTCCTAATGAGGTTAATGTTCTCAACTACTTCCAAAGGAAGCTTTTTTTGCAGTAGAAGCCTAGTATGATATGAAAATACAGAACTGTGGGACAAGAGATCTCATGGAGTTAACAAAGTGACAGAAAGTCTTAGAATTTTTTGAGTGGTTACAAAGTGCTTACTTAACTGCTGGAATTAAGGAAAAAAGTTGTGATGCAAGAACTCTTACTTGATACCAGTTCAGAAAGTCGTGGAGAGGTTAGTGGGGGGAATTATGGTCATGGCAGTTTCACATTCTTTCTAGAGTACTGAAGCAAAGTATTGTTACAGGAATAAGAGCAGAACTGAAAATGTGTTAGGATGGATTAACTATGTTTATTGTATTGCAGTCCGTGAGTTTAGGCAGGAGTAAATTCCTAGATGTTTCCATTTTGCAATCAAGAATCATCAAAGCAATCTAAAATGTCTCATGTTCTCTTGAGTTCCAAAATCTGCAACTGCTAATTCAGGGAAACGTATGAAATCCTGTTTACTGAATATAAGGTATGTAACTTACTCGCTTTCCAGATGTTTCCTAGAGATTCTACAGACAGGATATCATTACAGCTTTCTTCTGTTGCTGCTGCGTTGTGTTCTGTGCTTCCTGTAACTACATTCAGGCCTTGGGAATGGACTGTTATATTCCTCCAGTTTTGGTTTTTTTTCTGTATCTGCCTCTGTGCTCTTGTTCTCTGAGTTATTTCTTAGTGTAAAGACTGACCAAGGAACCATTGAATTTGGGACTTTAATAAGAAAAAGCAGAGCTGGCTAAATAGAGAGCATAAAGCCTAGTTTGGAACTACAGAAATTTCCTAAGCAGCACAAAAGGAAACTTATTTGATGACAAGGGTTTTTTAAAACACTTGAAAGATGGTGTTTAGTTTGGAAATATATAAAGAATGAGGGATAAATCAATATTCTGTAGTATGGGTTTTAATGAATTCATGCAGATTCAGCAGGATTTACCTTCCAAACAGAAACTGCAATATAAGCTTTTAGTTTTCCTTTTGCAGAGGAATCTCATTTTTAACAAATCTTATGTTGTTTATACCTACAGTTTTTGATCTTCCATACATATAGCAGCTGTCAGGAAAACACCAAGACCACAAATTACTGATTAGATACACAGCACAAAGGACACAAGCTGCTACTGTTTGGAAAGCTCAGCACTCTTTCCGAAGAGTTTCCACCATTTGAACCGTACCAGTTTTACTTTCACTAATGATATATTATGTAGCTTGTTTGGCAGTGCAGAGTTGATCATAACTATCTCTTTTGTTCCATTCTGAAATCAGGTTAACAAATGTAATTACAGTTACTTGTCATCAGAGGTCATGTTTTTCTATATAGAAAGAGATGCAATGCCTTTTAAATAGTTTCTTGATGAAAATTTGTATCAGCTGCCCATAAGAAGCAACAGTGTGATCATGCTGTCTCAAAAAAGCTTTTCATCAGAAGTTAGAAATAATTTTTGGCATTCAAGAGACATTTTTTTGCAGAGAAGCCGAGCAGGCCACATCAGCTTTACAATCTGTGTGCCAGTTTGCTTGAAGGTTGGTTTTGGGTGTGGTTTGTTGTGTGTGGGGGGTGTGTGTGTGTGGTTTGTGTTTGGTGGTGTTTTTTTTTTTTATCTCCCCATTACTAGCTTCAGCTTTCAGGCAGCAGCATCTCTTTTCTGGAGGGGGGGGGGAAGAGCACTGGTGATGCATTTGCATAGCACGAAAAATGCAGTTTCATCTCTGTCAGACAAAGCTTCAAAATGGGGAGCCTGTTGCTTGCTTCCCAAACCTATCATTTGGCACCTGTATGAGAATGGTGTGTTTTCGGGGGGACTTTGAACACCCCACACTTGCCAGTCTGGGCATATGATTGGGAGGATCCTGAAAAGCATTATATTTTCTGAGGAACATAATGTGTTGTGTGGTTTTTTTTTTAATTACTTATTAATTATTTTAAAATTGTACTCTCGTTTCCTTATTGTGGGTATGCTCTTTAGATCCAAAACCTAGACAAGTTTGTTCACTTCAGAAGGTCAGGGCTCAAACGCATATCAGAAAGAAAGAATTGTAATGCCATACCCTGCACAACTACAAAATAGCTCCTAACTCTGGAGACCTTATGAGCTGTCTGGTTTTGAGTAGTTCCATCTAGGGCAGATGTGTGACTCGAAGTTCCACATTTAACAAGGCTTCATTGCATCTGAATTCTGCATAGATAGCTCAGATGTTTTTTCAGTGTGATGTATTCCATTCTTCTGTGCAGACATAACCTAACCTCAGGGGCAGTATTTAATGTACAGAGTGGAGAAATTGTCAAAGCTGTCACAAGATCACTCTCAGAACCTCTGTTTATGGTTTCATGTAGTTCTGTTTCAATCTCCAAGCTGACAGTCTTTATTCAAGACATTTTATTTCTAAATAAACCGTAAGTTTCAATGGTGTTTGGTAGCAGCAGCTTTTAGATAAATAAAGGCAAGGGCTGCTCATTTTATAATTTAAAGTCCTTGTGCTTTTGATTCCTTAGACTAGGCTTTTTGTTCTCTGAATCAGTGAATGTAAAGTTGAAACAAATGTTGAAAAATTAGTACAAGCAATTTGAAATTATATGCTTTACAGTCAGCTCAACGCTTTTTTTATGAGGTGCAGATTAATTCTGAATTATTCAGTCAAGGTTAAATCATCTATGATGTGTTTTATGAGCTCAAATCTGCAAACGTGTGATAGGGTACGTTGTTTGAGAGATGCAATCCATGTAGAGCATATGATCAGATTGATCATCTTTAACGAGTAACCTTCTCAGTCCTTGACAAAACTTTTAAGTAGGCCAGACTAGGTGCTTTCTGCTTGCAAACTGGTGTGGCAATATCTTCCAAACAGTAGTATTGCAAAAGAGCTATTTAAAAAATGAAATAGTTGTAGAGAAGGAAACTGGACAAGATAGCTGTAGTCCAGCTGGAACTGATTTTTGAAAAGATACCTGAGCACATCGTCTTTGTTACCCTTCTTTGCATCTGCTACCTTGCTTTTCATGTGCCCTTTCCTTTCTTCAGATAATAGCATCTATCAATTAACTGTTCTGTATGGGAGACTTGCTTACTGAAACTAGGGATAGCATAGGAAAGTAATTTTGGTGGCCACTGTGGGGTCAGAAGGCTTAGTGGGACAAAACAGAAATGGAAAAGTTGATTTCTTCCAAAATATGTTATATGCTTTCTTTAAATATGCTATGTTTTTAATGACCTTTTTGTAAGATCTGTTCAGAAAAAATTTAGTTAAATTAAATCCAAATAGTGTAGGGGTTTGAACCTGTATATTGCACATATCCAGTCATTCCCTAAGGGCCAAGCTGCAAAGTAAAGCTGTCCTTTCTTTTTCAGCCTGTATGTGTAAGAGATTCACAAATTTAAAAATTAGTTTGATCAAAACCTGATACTCTTCCACCTTTTTTGGGGGTAGAAGGAAGTTAGAAAGGTTTTGTTCAGACTAACATTTGCAAGATTAGATCATGGTTAGTTAGACTTCTATGAATGGCTGTTGTGTGTTTAATTGTTTTACAGATAGCTGAAAACCTGGGGAGACAGGGAAGGGTAATGTGTTTGTGCAATCCTAAATACTTTCTTAATTTCTCTAAATAAAATACAAATGGAGAATAGAGAGGGTTTGAATATGTGGGTAACTAACGATCCCTGTGATACAGATAATTTTCCTTGTTATGAAGTATGCTGTTGTGGTTGTGTGCCATGTTTTTTTTGGTAGCAGGGGAAGTGTTACAGACACGGCTCTTGTAAGAAGCTGCTGGAAGTTTCCCCAGCTCTGACCCACCTCTGGCCAAGGCCAAGCCAATCAGCACCTCTGTGAATACAGGGATTCTAGAATAATTTCTGTGGATCCTTTTTTTACCTCTGTCTGCAGTGGCAGTATATACCACTTATATAGTACTAGTGTAGCGTACGGTTGGATACCAATGTTTTGACTAATGGATCTTGATATGTGTGAAGTAAATGAAGTGTATACAGTATGCTATGCCTATACTGATTTGAAATTCAGTTCAGATTTTGATCTTATCCTGGCTAACACTGCTAACTATTTTTTGTCAAGAAGGTTGCATAAAGAAAGGAAAGCACCAAAACTGTTGTGCTTCCCCCCCTTCCCCACTGTTAACTGCTTTAACATAAAGAACAAGAAGTAGATAGTAATTGACTTTCCAAATATGGAAATCCAGCATATTTTGAAGCACTTGCTTGAGAGCTCAAGGAGGAAAAATCAATAAGGAAATGAGAAAGTTGCTATTTCTAGTACTCCATTAGCTGCTTTATAATAAGATCTCATCAAATAAATCTTATCAGCAGAGCAAGTGCATTTAAAACCAGAAAATTTCCCAAATTACTAGAGTTTAAGTCTGTAGTTTCTGAGTATCTCGTGTATCAACAGTTTAACCACAGCTGAATGAAGCAGTCGATACGTTAAGCTCTAGTGCATGTGACTGGACAAATTACTATTGATTTCAGTGGAGTTTAGTTCAGGCTTTAGTAGCCAATAAGATCAGAATTGGTCAGCTGAAAATGAATGATGATGTAGGCCATACTGTCTCATTCATTTTCATATTGGAGAGAGGGAGGGAGAACAGAGAAGAAAGATGTAAAAAAAAAAGGGATGCAGTGAGGTTTGGAATTTCTGGTATGCTGCTTTAATTTGGTGTAACATTCTAGTAAGGATGGAGTCTTGTGTTAGTGTAGGATAAACAGAAGGAATGATTTTTTTTATTTCACTCATAGCATCATCCATGTTTATTAGGAGAATATAAGAAAATGTAGTAAAAGTGTTAACAAAGGAGTTAAGTGAGGAGAATCACAAATCCATAACTGATGCTATTTTTGTAGTGTTAAGCTTTATTGTAGGGATGTTGTTCAGCAAATAGTTACCACCTCAATTCTTTCTTTTTTTCCTTGCATAGAGAATTGTTTACTGGTCAGCCGGAACAATGATGGTTAGATGTTATTAATTTTCCCAGATAGTCATTCTCTTTTTCTTCCTTTTTTTTTTTTTTTTTTTTCTTTTCTTCCTGGTGGTATGGAGGAATCCTTATTTCCTTGGCTGAGATTTGTTTTGAATACCTATCTAGAAAGCTTTATAACTGGTGTAAAATTACTCCCACCTTCATACAGCATGCATACTGCAGGATGCATATTGTTTGCAGGAAGGATTGTGTAGTGGACTAAATTTACTTTTGCCTCTGCTGATCTCAGTGGGGTTATTCTATGAATGCATGTGGAATTGCTTTTGAATTAATAAACAATCCTCCTATATTGACAAATAATTTATTAGATGGTCAATCAAATCACACTACGAAGAAGACTGATGTCTGCCATGTTATATCATTAATGCAGTAATGGATATTAAATAGGATACTATTCCTCTATCAGACTTTTCATGCTGGTTTTATGTGTTATGTATTTTCTGTTGAAGTACTTCATAATTGTGTTTCTACTAATTTTCTATTCATAGCATTTTAATTGTATGGGCTTCCCTCCTGGCATGCATTAATGTGATAGCACCTACAAATCTAATAGAATATCCATTCTGATAATATATTTCAGTCTGACACAAAACTGCTGGAATGAAAATACTCTAGATCAGTCAGAATATCACTCAAATTTATGTTTTCTAGGAAATGGCAGTCTCAGGCTTTTAGAGTCATTGTGAAATTGAATGCAATTTAAGCTGGAGAAACAGCCCTGGGTGTAAAAACGCTCACCTAAAGACTCCAAGTCTTCTTAGCCCCGGTGTTCAGGCTTACAGGACCCTGCTTTTGGCTCCGGTGGGAAAGATTGAGAATGTTTCCACCCAGTTTCTGGGCAATAGGTGGTTGGCACTGCTCTGAGTGGTAGGCAGTAAAGGAGATAGAGGGAGATACTGCATGTAGGTCTCTCGGTTTTTTGTTATGATCGGTAGGCTCTCTCATGACCCACCTCTAAGCACATGGTGGCTAAGCCTTCATTCCTTTTGGTGTGAGTTTTCCTGCAGCTGTGTGACTTCAACCAAAGACATCCATACTGTCCGCTGACTGAGCTAGGCCACTCTGCTTCAGAGATTTCCTGCCTGCTAAGGCCAGCTGGTTAATGCCAGTCTGGAACCCAGAAGGTAAGCGAGCACCTTGGTGGTGGTGCACGAGCTCGGTGTCAGCACCAGCAGGTAGCATGGAGACAGCGCACAGCTTGACGTGGGCCTCTTGGTAAGGCTGCAGGAGAGTCTAGGTTTGCTGATTTGAAAGACTCTGGTCTGAGTGAGATATGCAAGTGTGCAGATTTTAAACACAGCTCACTTTCTGACTGTCTGGATCTGGTCACATGCACGCTGCAGGCAGCTGACTCCGAAGTGGTTTTGTGGACGTGTTCCTGGCTGGGCTAAGGATCTAGCTTTTGCATACAATACAAAAAGGTAAAGAAAAATATGTGCAACAGAGAAAGGAGGAAAGGTGTTGGTGAGGGTGACAAGCAGCAGCTGGGCATTTCTACCCATTAGGCACTGTCAAGAAACCTCTTGGGTACCTTGCTTGAGGTTGGCAAAGTCAAATACTTTTTTGTTTTTCTGTTGTATTGACGGATTCCTTTTTTGTATTTTTGATACTTAATAAAAACCCGACATTTCATTTTAAGAAAGAATGTAGAGGAAAGTTGAATCTATAAATTTACTTTGACTCTTTTCATGGGTTTTTTAGGGCATGACTTGACACTCGGCTGAATATTTAATATCTTTGTCTTGCAGGCTTTATTTAACAGCTATTTCTAGATGACTGCCTGATGAAAAAGTATTTCACTTGCATTTGATTTGAAAGTGATGACACTTATTTTCAAATGATATTGTTTGATTACTTTCATTTGCCTTGCTGAGAAGAGAATGGGAAATGGTATTGCCACTATACCAGTCTGTGTGTGTGTGTATTTTTGTATGTTTATTTTTGTGTGCGTACACACATATACATACACACAAACACAGTGAGAGAGTTATTGTTAGACACGACTTTTCCAGTACTGTAGAAACACGAGTCTTTTAGTCCTCTTTTCACAGTGGTATTATTCAGTACCACCATGTGAGCGCATCCTTGAGGCTGAAGTCTCTGCCTTTTACATCCCCTCTGAATGTCATGTTTTGTTTTATCTTCAGAAATGTACATGGAGATGTGAATGTAAGATGACTGTATGTCAAAAGCTGTGTGAACAGTAACACATTTATTTTGAATTTCAAAATTAATATATTTTGACTTTGAATTAGTTAAACAGAAACTATTGGGTACAAAGTAAGTTATAATGTAATTTTTAAAACAGTTTCAACCTCTAGAGTTATGAGGTCTGCTTCCAACTTTAGAGTCATTAAAACCATTGTTGTATGTCAGGAACTGGTTATCTTAAAACACCAGCAGAATGCCATGAGCTGAATGGGCTTGAGATGTACGTAATATATAGTTATTCTCATTTTTCAAGTAGAAATATTTTTGTAGGTGTGAAAGTAGCTATACCTGCTTTAAAGTCAGTCTGTTTCTTGTGAACTCTCTAGAGATAGTGGACCTGAGTTCTTTGAAGTTGCTGATGACTTCATATAAATTCTCTAAGCTTTGTACACGTGTACAGACCTAAATGATGCTGGTGAGGTTCTAGAAGGTTTTTTCCCCTCTCTTCTCAGTGACCTGTTTCTTTTAGACCTTCCTGTTACTGGTACAATTTGTAATGTGTTTGCATGTGTATTTGATTAAAAGAAAATTAATATNGACCTTCCTGTTACTGGTACAATTTGTAATGTGTTTGCATGTGTATTTGATTAAAATTAAAAGAAAATTAATAGCAATGAAAAATCAGGCTGGTATATTATGAAAAAATAGAAACATTTTTCCTGTCTCTGTCAACCTAAAGTTATGGGAAATGTATTCTACCTTTACACCTCTTCTGAGCTTTTTTATTTTTTTATTTTATTTGGGGAATACAGTTTACTGAGGAACAGAAGAATAAAGTTTTAATTTGTTTCTTCTTGCAAGCAAAACTGCAGTTTGCTGTGCTAATTAGAGCAGCTGGCTTACACAGCCTGCCTTAAATCCCAGGAGAAATCAGGAAAAGAAGCTGGCTTTAAGTATTTCTTACTGTCTCCAAGGTTTTAAATTAAAACCTCTTTTGGTTAATGAGAAAAGCTTAGAGATTCAGTTTTTATTTGGGAGGAGGAGTGACAGGGAGTTCTTCCCTATTCATATTTCACTCAGAGCATGGCTTTTTGAATTAGAAAAAACTATCCCAGTCTAATAAACGGTGGCCAACAGTACTTTTAATTTATTGGGGAAGTCTGAGGTCTCTGATAGATGCCTGAATACAGGGGGTAATAGAGTATAGGGAAGCTGTAGGAGCGATAAAAATGTGTTTGTTCTCTCTTTGGGTCTTTTAACAGAGACACGATTTTTACCCAAGGTAGCTAATACATTAGAAGACTTCACTTTGGGAGATGCGTTTGAGTGTCCTGTTTGATGCTAGATGTACTGGGCCTGCTCTTTATCTGCATTACTTTGCAGCCTAAGTTCAAATCGTAACTGCTCTTATTTTTTCTGTCTTTTAAAATATCCTTTAGATATTTGGTAGAGGTCTGCTCAGTCTGAGTCAGTGGGACCTTAGTTACACTAAGCCTTGAAATCTGGTTGTGTAAGTCTGGCTTTAAATCTGGTGATTAAAAATACACTGTTATTTCTTCTGAGTTTTTATTTGAAACTTTTTGTTATGAATAGCTTGATTGCAATGTAAATGTCTGGATACTAATACTTGTCAACCTCAAACACCAGAAAACCTTTAATGTGCTGATGAAAACATGGGCTAAAAACAGCCTTTGAAATACTGTGAGAAGAATTTACTTAACTAGTGAAGAGAAAAATGTCAGTTTGTCTTGAATCATGAAAAAATGAAAATTAATGAGATGTTATATATGTAAATGTATTTCTTCAGAGAATTGTGGCAGAGATCTGTGCTCTTCATCTGCAGTAAGGAGAAAAAAACAGAGTTTGCTTTAGTGAATCATTAGGGAAGAATATCTAACGGCAATTAATGGATAGAATAAGAAGAGTACTTTCATGTTAGGGTAAAATTTACCTTCATCAGCCAGGTTGTTCTAGCTTGTAACAATCCTACTCCAAACTACATGGCTTAACTACATGAATGAAATAAACTAACCGAGCTGCAGTGTTATCTCTAGTCAGTTGAGGTGCCTTAAGAAGTGACTATACAGCCTAAACCCCTGTATTCTACTGTAGGAATTTGGATATCAATTTCCGTTCCTAGTAAAGAGTGTGGTAATACCACACGTGACTCTTGTGTGAATTGTAATTTTTTTTCGTTGTAACTCACATGATTTCTAATTACTTGTCATCTTGTGGCTATGATTATTAAGGCTGAGATTGCGTTTCAGTTGCAGCCAAATGCCAAGTTAATTATAGAAAGATCATATTTAGCTTAAAAGTAGCTACAGAGTTTTGAAATCAAAATGTGCTAATTGCTTTAATCACATACAGATTTTCTTAAAAGTAATGAAGGCTAAAGGCAGACGTTATTCCAAAGTAGTGTGGGGAAATCAAAGGCCAGAAACCACAGCATGTGAGCTGGACCAAAATGAACCCACAATAGTGTCACTTTGGGGTGTAATGTTAAA
The DNA here is from genome assembly GCA_013400615.1 of Syrrhaptes paradoxus. Taxonomy (NCBI): domain Eukaryota; kingdom Metazoa; phylum Chordata; class Aves; order Pterocliformes; family Pteroclidae; genus Syrrhaptes; species Syrrhaptes paradoxus. The sequence continues at coordinate 37,881 of VZTO01004760.1, read as the reverse complement.
ACTCCCTGTAGCTGCGGGCTGTTTGAGTTGCAGAGACACACCTACTGGTACTGAGCAAGGCTGCACAGAACATAGATCAGGAGTGCTGCTGCTGTGAGTGGGGCAGTCCACCTTTCAGAAACAGGGATTATTACCTGTGCTGTGTTCTATTATAACTATAGTATTTCCACAGACAGGATGTATTCTGTTCTCTGCTGTAATGAGATTCCTATTTCTGCTCTAAATCTCCACAGTGGGAATCCTTCCAAAAACTTAAATAACTGATATCTGAGAAGTGAATCATCGTGGCTCTGCGCTGGACAGTTCCCTGTCCAGCAGTTCCCTGTCCCTCTTGAACTGAGGGGCCCAGAACTGGACACAATATTCCAGATGAGGTCTCACCAGGGCAGAGTAGAGGGGGAGGAGAACCTCTCTTGACCTACTGACCACCCCCCTTCTGATACACCAGTATCAATCTTTCCCATATGGCCAGAACTGCTTCTCAAAAATTCTTTCTACAAACTATCTGTATTTTATACTGTATTCGTACTTTCAGTATTCAGGCAGAAAGCAAGTTTAAGATTTATTCTGATATGTCAGAGGAATATTAGTTTTGAAATCTGATTGTGACAATTTGGCTGTCAGGGATTTTTGCAGATATTGCATCTATTTTGGGCTTGTGGACAAAGCTTGCTTAGGTTCTTAACTGTTTGGCAGTCCTCTGACAGCTGACCAAACAAGCACATTAGGATGCAGGTGGATACCCTTTGTATCCTCCTATAAATAGCTGAAATATAAATTGGAAAAATGACCAGAACAAAAGGCTATTCACTATTAAATGTCTTATACCCAACATGTCCAGTGTTTCCATACTGTGCTGGTATTTAGCCATTTTATGCTTTATTTGGGGTTTTTCTTAATGTAATCACAATGTGATTTTACCAAGTTGTAAACATTCTGCTTACATTTTCCTATGATATGTCATTTACCCTTATAAAGAAGTCACTGAAGTGCATCAAAAGAGTAAGCACGCTATTATGACTGATTGTATTACTACTCTAGGATTATGTTAAAGCATGTTACCTGCTGCATGTTTAATGTGTTTAAGAGTTTGGGTAAGATAAGGTTTATCAGTATTCGCTTGTAGTATTTCAGAGTTCTCAGAAAGGTTTTCTTATTGGAACAGTTATCTGTGGTAATAACAAGAACTTGTATTTTGAGGTGGATAAAACAGATTCCTGGTGCTTAGTGAGCTATAGTATTTTTTCACTGAGGAGCAACAAAACACAATTTGTCTCTAGTGGAATAACATTTCCTCAAATTGTGCAGTATATGCATGTGCTTTTCTGCTCAGCAAGTGCTGTCATCCTGGCTGATAAGTTGTGTCATGATGGACTACAGTCCTGCTTTGAGAGGGCTCATCAGGTAGTGAAGGGGTTGAAGGCAATGGAATTATGCTGATTTACAGGAGTCAAGTCCCAATCTCTTTAATCAGTCTTTGAGACTTCATTAAAATGTTCCAGCACTGCCACTGTATATCAACAAAAAGTAAACAGGGAATGGATTGTCCAAAGGGAAAACAAAAATGCCTGTTATCCATAACATAAGGTGTATTGGGTTTGTGTGGCAAGGTTTTGATAGCAGGAGGGGTTACAGGCGTGGCTTCTGTGAGAAGATGCCAGAAGCTTCCCCCATGTCTGACAGAGCCAATGTCAGCCAGTTCCAGGATGGACCCACCGCTGGCCAAGGCCAGGCCAGCAATGGTAGTAGTGCCTCTGGGATAACATATTTAGGAAGGTCAAGAAAAGCCTGCTGTGCAAGAGCAGCCAGGAGACAGGAGTGGGAATATGTGAGAGAAGCAACTCTGCAGACACCAAGGTCAGCTTTTAGTTATCTGAGAAGGCATTTGCCTATACACCAAGTAATTAGCGAGAAGAAATTTTGGAAGTATTTTCTACTATGTGTCATGAGGTGGTAGAAGAGAAAAAGAAAATACTGAACTTTTCAAATAGAATGTTACATTAAAAAAGTGCAAATTTTAATGCCCATAGATTTACCCTGTTTCAAGGGATTTGCTTGTTCACTTAATATGCACAGAAGAATGCTAATTTAATGTTTATCAGACTTCAAGGTCATTATTCTAATGAGAAATTCAGATGTGTGATAAAGTCTGTTTAACAGGGAAACAAATAGACTTAAATATTACATGTTGTTGGGGAGATCAATAGAAACAGAAACTTTACACTAAATTTTGGTATGGAGGAAGGTACATGGAGGTAAACCACATGTAATTAAATTATCAGTAGATTTGTTTGTCATTTTGATGTAAGGCTAGGTCGGAGCTCATTGGTTTTTAGGAGTATGTTACTTTTGAAAATAACTGCCAAGTTTTGTCTCTTGTGAATTTTGAAGTTTTATGGTGTCTAATGGCTCACTTTAAAGGTACATAAACATCAAATAAGATCTGTAAGCAGTAGCATTGGTAATATGGAAGAGATACATTAAGGATGAAAGAACGCAAATATTGCAGAAATTCTCTTCATTATATGATCTCCTCCACTTAGTCTTTGGCTTATGTGTCCTTTTCTCAGTGGCAAGTCTTTGCTAAAATTAAACTGTTTACTTTTATAAGTGGACAGAAATACTGAGGTGGTCTGCAGTGGTGGAAATTGTTGGGCATATAGCAAAAGTATAGTGTTATACTCCTCTGTACTTGTCAAATGTGTGAATTCCATTGCAGCCTAAATTTCAATTGGGATTGTGCATGATTTTCATTCAGACCCACTGTGACAATTTTAAACTTCAAAAAAATTGCTTCTTCCAAGGCAAAAAAGTTCCCTTCAGAGAAATTTTGGTGTTGTTTCATATGTTAATTCAGTATTACGTGCACACACACAGATACACCCATAAGGAAGTGTATTCAAAAGAATTACTCCTCACAGCAATGCAGTGGATACTAGATATATTACTTAAGTCAGTTCATGCCTTCAATTTTCATTGCCTTGTAAATCAGTTAGGTGCTTTTCAATATGTTGTCCGTAAAATAAATACTTGCATGTGTAAATAACACTTGCTGAATACTGATTAGGATTTCAACTTTTGTATTCTAAACAGCAGCTCTTAATTTATATGATAACTATATGTATGTGCAAATTGTGTATACAATATTTGATTATATTCTTAAGGTTTTAAAATGCGTAATTACAGTAAATCAGTAAATATTTTTAAATGCTGGATTTTAAATAATAGTATAATTAATCTTTCAGTGTCTCAAGTAACCTTGTGCAGTATTTGTTAAACATGTACTGCCACCCTCACACCCAAAAATGTGGGATTTCTCCTTGCTTCCCTATCAACAGTATTTAAAATCAGTTGTCCACTGTGGGGAGACGTGGGAAGTGTAATAGGCACAGGCATAGATACAGTTTTAGCCAGGTATCATGAGACTTCACTAAATAGTAGCTGTCTACCTTGCTTAGGATCTTTTGTGTAAAATCCCAGTAGGCAGCTGCAAGCATTGCTAGGTGCCCAAATACCTTTGTTGATCTGGCCGTTAGGCAGTGGCCGCGTGTACACACTCTGGATTTCTGTGCCTTGAACTGGAACTTAATTCTGGTAAACCACAAGTCAACCAGATCAATAGTAGAATTAGTAGCATTGGAGTAAGTGTAAAATAGTACAGTGCTTGTCTGCCATAGATAACTAAGTTGAGTATTGACAGAGGAGCAGGAGTCTAATAATTCTAACACTTTTGCACCTGAAACGTGGTCATGGATCATCTTCTAGCCAATAAGAGATGAATAAAGTTTACCTTGTTTCAGTGACTAATCTCAGAGAAGTTTTATTTTGAAGGTGACATTGGTACAATATGTAGATGTTCATAAGTTGGATGGAAAGGATGGAAGAGGCCCTCAGGTAAATAGCAAGAGGGTGAGAGAATTTATTCAGGGATTAGTGCTGATTGCCTGATCTGAATGTGCGTTATTGTTACATACTTCGGTGTTAGGAATTCCTTGGAACTCGTAGCAGTATTAGATCATGTAGTCTGGAAGCACTCGTGCTATAAAATAAGAGAAGACAGAAGAGACTGAGTCAGGTGCTCTTCTTTTAGAGAATTTTGTTCTTTTATTTTCGTTTGCCAAGTTGAATTTGAAAACTTTACTGGTGGTAATAGGGAATGGCGCCTCTATGACAGTGGATTACTGTAAATCTTGCTGTGCTTTTACATGCTCCGTCTTTTGCACACAGAGGTAAAGCAGCTCTAGGAAACTGTAGGCCTTTTTCAAAGCTGTAAAGCAAGAAACTGCAGAGGGGCATGTGGTGTAGCTAGACCTTGATTTTACCTCACTGTTTTTCTGTCTGCCTCATCTGGCTTGCATCCCACGTCACAGGCAATGTTCTTAATGTACAAAGGTAATTATAAAGGAAAGTCAAAAGCAAGTGTTTCTCATTTTCTTTTATTGATTGAGGTGGTTTAGCTTTCTGATTTGTTAATCAATTTTTATAAATGAGTAAAAGGATAAAATAAAGTAGAACCTTTCACGGAAACACTTGACAGTTGGCCTCAAAGACTTTATTTGGACTTTTGGAGAGCAAGCTAATTTCTAAACTTTTTCTAAGGGATCACAACAGTTTCTTTGAGTAGTGATCTTTTCAATTATGGTAGCTGGCTAAAAATTGATTTTTTTTTTGAGTCTTTCCATTCAGACTTACTATTACCTGCAATATAACATGCTTTGACATCTTTGTGTGTTCTGAATGCATTCAGGTGACTCTGCAATGTACTCACCTTGCAAATACGTGTTAAAGGTTTTCTAAGTCTGGATAAATTACTTAGCCTTCATAGTCACACTACTTGATTGTGTTTTGAGCTGCCCGCTGTTCTTTCAGATATATTTCTAATTTTAGGTTGTTTTTGTTTGCACAGATGCACTTTAGAATCTTGCTCTTCAGGGTATTCTTTTTTGGTTTTTACAGCTTGTTCTGTTTTTAAATGCTTGTCCCCCTGCTGTCCGGACTTGTTGGTTTTCTTTTCCCTACACTATTGATTCACTCTAAAATGATAAATTACTCTTGGTGGTGACACCTTGGAAAACCATTGGCTGAACCAAAGCAAAATTACTGAGAGTGGGTGGAGAACCAGCGTCTGAGATTCTAGCATATTTAAACTGTGCTCCTGGATAGAGGGCTTGCACTTGGTTCCCCACTAACTGTAGCAATATATTATAACTTTGAGATATTTCAATTTTAGAGATTCCTGCTTCATTGAGATTAATAAGCCATGGGCTCTAATTTACAAAGCAGAGTGATTTAACTGTTCCAGCTCTATGTAATTCTGAGCCTTATCATTCATGGCCAAAGCATCTTGGGTCAAAGCCTTTTTTAGCACCATGTGACAGTAGATTTATCCCTGAGATCTTGCTCTGAGTTCCATTGATTAGGAATCATGAGTGTTTCAGTAGTCAAAATAGTTGATATCAGCTATAAGCATACATGAAATAACTGTGTTGCCCTAAAAAAGGAAATAATTAAACACTCAATGGGCTAGACTGCTAAAATAAGGGGTAGTGCATTCACACATTCAGAGCATGTTAGAACTGCTGTCTTTGTCATTAAGCCAGCATATTCTGTGGTTTAGGCTTTGCTTTGAAATCTAAAGTACTGACTGATAACAGCAGTGATTATCTTTTTCTACTTTGGCCAGCAATTCTTTGTGAATCTCCAGTTCTTGGATTGTGTTACAGAATGTTGAAACCTTCCCACTCTACTGCTAAATTGGTGTAATTTTCAAAGAACACAGATGGGAAGGTAAAAGTAATTAGCAACCTGCCTGCTTTGGCCTTGTGATCAAAATTTTCCGAGGTAATAGGAGAAAAAGTAACCATGGCAAGAAAATGCTACCATAATCTGTCTAATTAGCATAGTTTTAATTATGGCATAATTATCAGTAAACCTTTTTCAACATCTGTTATGCAGATTGGTTCTATTTTTGTCTCATAATCAACACTGGAAGAATCTGGCTAAGTAATTAATGCCATGTATGAACCACTAAGAAAGTAACTTTAAACTGATACCATGGAAGATTTTGGTCAGTTTCATGTTTGCCAGACAACTCAAGTGTACTTTCATAGAGCTGTACTTGGTTTCTCTCTCTACAGACCTACATCTCTACCTTGTCTCAGTTCTATCAGTGTTTTGTGTTGGTAGGAAGACCTTATTCACCTCAAAAAGCAAAATGATAGTACTTCTAGCCACAGAATGGGAAAAAACTCACAAAACAAACCATCGTTTTTATGTCCTTGAGATCTAAATCCTGTACTAATTCAGAAATGCATATTTATGATTTCTGAGAAATGCCGCATGACTCAAACTCTAGGGTAGAAGTAAAAAAGAAAACCCAAATGTACTCAAATTATTACAGCATTGATTGAAAATCAATAAAAATCTAATAGAATAACATGTAGCTTTTAAAGAGAAAATGGAGAAAAATATAAATTACTGTAATAGTCCAAGGTGACAGCTTACTTTTAACAATGATTTTTTTCTTTTGAATAATGTCTAATTTAAATTTCTTTAATTTTTGATGCTTGTACTTTTCTAACTGCAAGGCTTCGGTGAAAGCAGATCTAATTAAGTGACTTTTCCTTAAGGTGCTGTCAGTAAAGCTGGCTATTGTGGAACTATTAAATGTGTTGGGTAGTTGTTACCACACAAGAAGTTTTACTGAAGCGGAGTGAAGCAGAATATCAAATTTATATTGTGAAATTCCTCATTAAAAGAATAGCAAAGCTAATGATCCCCATTGACTCTGTTTTATTTCAGTCCTTCAGTGAGTACTTGGATAATAAATCTTTTCTGAAACTTAAGAAAATTCTTGTCTTTTAAAGAATTTAATCTTAGATGCCCTTTGTATGCATGCGGACTTTGAGTGGTGTTATATTATGTGAAGACAATTCATTGAAGAGTTATCTATGCTATTTGGAACTCTTGTAATACTAGAACATCTGAACAGGTTAAATATAGGGGGAAAAGAAAGGTTTTTCTATCTGACTATGGTCTCTTGAACTATGTACTGTATTTTATTTGGTAACAGAAGGGAGAAAGCAGAAGTTTTTCAAGAAAACCCTATGGTAATTTATTTGGATTGGTGGTTTTTTTTGATCAGCCCACTTCAAGATTTTTGAAATTATCTTGTCTGCCTGCCCTGACGTTGCATTTGAAGCTGTAGGAGGCTTATCTACTTGAAGATGAGGGTAAAAACTTGCAAAACTAGAGGAAAAGAAGAGATCCAACATCACACACTTTCCTCCTGAAGAGCTTTTCCTGCAAAGTGAGGGGAGAGGATCTCTGAATAGACTGGATGAGAACTGACTGTAACTGAGCTTTAGCACCGTTAAGTGCATCAGCCGTACTGGGCTGTGTATTTGGTTTTCCTTGTAATCCTGAGTAGGTGATGGAGGCTTACAGTAGCTAATTAATTTAAACCTCATGTGGATACATATTGTTGCTTTTGTCTACAAAGTATTCTAAATCCTTGGCTCAGTCAGGATATTTGTTGGTTGATGAGAAGCTCAACATGACCCAGCAATGTGCGCTTGCAGCCCAGAAAGTCAACAGTGTCCTGGGCTGCAGCAAAAGCAGCGTGACCAGCGGGTCAGGGGAGATGATTCTCCCCCTCTGCACTGCTCTTGTGAGACCCCACCTGCAGTGCTGCGTTGAACTCTGGGGTCCTCAGCACAGGAAGGACATGGACCTGTTGAAGAGAGGCCAGAGGAGGCCAAAAAAATGGTCAGAGGGCTGGAGCACCTCCCGTATGTGGACAGGCTGAGAGAGTTGGGGTTGTTCAGCCTGGAGAAGAGAAGGCTCTGAGGAGAATTTATAGCAGCCTTCCAGTACTTAAAGGGGGCTATAGGAGAGATGAGGAGGGACTTTTTGTCAGGGAGTGGAGTGATAGGATGAGGAGTTAGTTTAGATATTAGGAAGAACTTTTTTCCTGTGAGGGTGATGATGCACTGGAAAGGGTTGCCCAGAGAAGCTGTGGATGCCCCAACCTAGAAGTGTTCAAGGCCAGGCTGGATGAGGCTTTGAGCAACCTGGGCTAGTGGGAGGTGTCCCTGCTCATGGTAGGGGGGTTGGAACTAGATGATCTTTAAGGTTCCTTCCAACCCAAACCATTCTATGATTTAGCTATTTACAACTTCCTTGCTGCTTTGGTAGCTATGTAATTCACAAAAATTAATGTTATTCTGAAATTTGGAGACATAATTTCTGTTCCTGTCTCTGTTACTAATCTGGTATGTAAGTCTACTCAAGTTGGTTTACTTTTCCAGATGCACTGGTAGGTCTGCATGACATATGCAGGAAGAAACACCAACTCTGAATCAAACCCTTTGAGGACCAGAAGCTATAGTGCTATATCAGAGAACTGTATTCATGGGTGAAGTCTTGTAAATCTGCGTGCCAAGCAAATTCACAGGTGAATTTTTTAAGTTTTTTGGTGATTATAAAAAAAAGCATGATTAGCTTCTTATAACTACAAGAGATGACAACTTCCTCAGTCCAGTAGTTATTTTTTTGAAGCTGCACATGTATACATGTAGTTCCTGCTAAAATCATCCATTTAGGCCTGTGATTAATGAATAAAACATTGTGGATGTACTAGGATTTAAGTCTTAGAAGCCCTTTGCCCATGTCCTAGTGTGTGACACTGAGCAAGTCATTTTGCCTTTGTTTTTCCTGACAAATCTGCTTGTCTTGTCCATCTTGGCATGGATTGTCTCACAGAATGAGATTTTGCAGAACCTGAAGTAATGTATAACTTTTATTATTTTGCTCTTCATAGTATATCTTCATCACTACTGAATTTTTTCTCAGCGGTTTTGAAAGTATGAATTACTTCGTTTGGTTGGTTGGTTGTTTTTTTTTTTTTGAAAGGGCTGTTGAGAGACTTCTGTCTGATTGCTGATTCCAGCTGACTGTGCTTTCAAAAAACAATATTGTCTTCTGATAATAATCCTGAGAAGGACTAACATAATATCTTCAGTAATCCTTGTTATGTTCAAGTCAGGTATCTTTTCTGTGGAGTAAGAACGAAACTATTTTCACCCGCATGAAAAAGCCAGAGCATCTTTGAAGAGATTTCTCTCCCACATCTATCGTATGTGACTTCAGGACAAAATGATCTCATACAATCCTTCTAATTTTGGTATCAAAATAAATGGCACATAGTACTAATCTTTCACTCAACATGCACAGTAGAAAAGTCAATATTAGTCATACCACGTCTGTCCTCTTAAAAGGCAGTGGTTGTGTTTAACTTCTTGTTCTTACATGGTCCTGCAATGAATAACCTTGTATTATTTTTAACTGTGTCCTTAAGCAGAGCCTACGGAAGCCCAGCAGGACACTTCTTATGACTTCAGGGAGCTTTGAATCTGTCAGTTACCTAAAAGTGGCCTCTTTATTGTTATAAATCAGTAAATCTGTTACTCTGGCACATTTTCAAATGTTACCCTTGAAATAGTTGCTTACTCACTGAACAGCCTGTTTATAGCAGATCAGAATGCTGCCAAATTGCTGTAGGTTTACTTTGCGTTGATAGGTCCCAATTTCATAAATACAATAGATCTTCAAAATTAAACATGACTTCCTAAGCTATTCTTCCAGATTTCCTAATACCTAACCTGAGTCTCGTCAGAGACTGATGTGCCTTGTGTTTCAGCAAAAATGAATTACAAATGAAGTGAGAATTTAATTAGAAGGAAATAGGCAATACTGACTAGAGTAAGGCCAGAGACAGGGATATTTATTTTTGTTAAGTAATTCCTGTAGGAGTTCATAATGTAATGTGCAGATAAAAGAAATCTAATTAAAGAATGAATGCCATATCTTACATCAGTTTCTAGGAAATCCGTATATGAAAGGGAACATAAAGGTTACCTTGCTTTGGTTTGCCATGTCATAGTATTTGCTTCAAAATGAGTTTCTTTGTGGAAGTATTTTTGTTTCTGTAGTTTTATAACACAGAATTAAGCTTCTTGAAATCTCTTTTGATATTTCTTGGTCACCTGAAAAACTCAGAGCTGTGAAAATGATTAAGAGAATTACCTGTGTCTTTCTGCTTCAGGTCTCAAAAGTAATTGGTAATGAACACTGGTACTTTTGAGTTGTTATTAAGCTTTGCCAATTATCTTGTTTTGAATTTTTAATGCCTCATATACAGTTATGATGCATTAAATACATAAAAATAAAATACAAACTTTTCCACTAGACAGCATGTGAATTGTTCAGATAACTGCCATTCTCTCTGGATTTTGAAGTATACAGAAGGACACAATTTTAATAAGCTTTGTGAGGAGTATTTGCTCTTGGTAGAAATAGTATCTTGCTAGCTGTATTTGAATTGAATATTTAACAACCGATTTCTTTTCCCTGAACTCTGAACTAGAACATGAGCTTAAATGAAAAAAAATGGTACCTCCATGAGCAAATAACGGGAAACTCAATAGTGCTCGTGACTGACTAGCTAGGGATTTCTGCTTCCAGGAATGTGTCTCAGTATTTTTAGATCTGTATTCATTTATAGCTGAATGGAAGGTTTGTTTCTGAAATATGCTTAACATGTACACTAATGGCAACCCTTTATGTTTAGGAACAATGTATTCTGGTAGTTTTTGAAGTGTTTAGCTTATTAAAGCAGATTTTCTCTTGCCCATATTAAATATGTTGTTTGTGTACTGCATTCGTGTTTGTGATAGCCTGAAGCTTTCATGACAGTATTTTATTCCATAAATAGATTTTGGGTTTGGGGGAAAAGCTTCCTGTTCAAACAGTGAATGCCTTTTAACTGTGGAAAGGTAAACAGTGAAACCATCTACATGGTGAAGCTTTGCAGAACAGACTAGGAGTCTAGACTTCAACAGAAAGAACAGAAAAATAGCATTTGGGGTGTAACTTGTGCTGTAGCAAATCTTGTAACAGTACAGCAGTCCACTCTAGGGCTAGATTTTCAGGCCAGTGTTGCTCAGGCAGTCTGTTTCTGAAGCAATAACTTTGTAAATAAAACTTAGGTGTAATTTAAGTAGTGATTATTCTGACATATGCTAGTTTACTTCTGGATGTTTATGAATGTTGCACTTCATTCAGGGCAAGATCATTTTTTTTTTCCTTTTGTTTTTCTAGTTGCACATGTTAGACCAAAAAGGGTGTTCTCATGAAAAACTGGATTGGAGTTGGAGGTATGTGTGGAGCTCTACTCTTTCCAAGTTATTTGTGATTGCCCTCAAATGTGAAATATAATGAAAGGATGGCAAACTAGAGGTGACTGTCGTGAGCCATATAATTTCTGCTGGAACTGCAGCTACTCGCTACTGTTCTACCGTCTTAGACACTATCCATGATTTTATATTAAAAGCCTTACGTATCTTACATAGCCTCTCTTCATACAGCAATTGTTCTATCTTCCGTGCCAGACTTATTTGTAGTGTAAAGAAAGCATATTATACTTGTTTTTTATCTATGAAGCTGAGCCAATTGTACCTTTTTTTTTGTGAACCCCAAATACAAGAAGTTGAGCTACACATGGGGATATTATATGAGTAGCTTCTGCTTGTGTGTAATTAATGTGTCTGTAATTTTACAAAAATAAAATGGGAAATCCTGCCCAGTGCTGCAAGCAAAATGTTGCACACCTGGAGTTGAAAGTAAATGACAATTGCTGGCTGTTGTAGTGTAAACTTCAGTTTGCATTTCTGTGACTTCATCTAAACTGTCGATTTCTGTATTCAGTGCAAGATGACAGAACTTACATGAACGCACAGTCCTTCATTTGAAAATAGAGGTGACTTCATTTGGACTATTTACCTGAGAGAAGAGCATGGAGTTCTTAGTATTTCCAAAGGCTGATGGATGGACTTATGAGCAGATTTTGCAGGATTATCTGAAAGTGTATTTTGGCATTTGCAGCTACTGCAACATATCCGTGTCTCTAGTAATTTCACTGAAGATGAGAAGGAATACTTGTGTTTAGAAAACTCAATCTTTTCCTTATTTTCCTATTGAATTACTTTGTTACTTAAAAAGCAGTGGGTGGAGGGGAGTAGTTAGTAAATGTTAATATAGGGATATTTGCTTTTTATAGAAGGGTGAAATCATAATGATATAACTCAGTGAATAGCGTTAAGTCTGGGGTCTGCCTGTATATCATTTCAAGTTCATTCCTATTCGTTCTTGAGGTTACAGAAAAAATGCCACAGTACAAAGGATTTCCATTAACATGAATAAACTCTTTGTTGATCCTGTAGTTTGTTAAAGCTAATCCAACCTGACACCACCTTGTGTCATTTTTAATTACTTTCAAGTTTAGCAGCAATTGTGAGCAAAGCCCCTAGGTTAAAATTCAGAGCAATTTAATTTTTTTTGTGTTACAAATAAATGCTGAGAGGTTCTGTAGAATTTCAGAATGTGTTTGTCATTGAGTAAAACATAAGACTGTGTACATTAATATACTTAAATCTTGGTTGTGCCTTAAATGTGAATGTGGTTTGGACTGGGAGAAGCAAGGGGTGCATCCAAAGGAGCAGTAGCTGTCAGCCTGCAGAACCTGGGAGTCCATCAGAACATGGCTCCAGGTTATTCATGTGCCATTGAAACATATCCAAGGGGAAGTAATAGCTCCAGAGTACTTTTTCCCTCTCTTTTTAACCGGGATTGGCAAGAGAGGAAGATTTTCTTGAAGAGCAGAGGTGGGAAGTCTAGAAAAGGATTTAATGAAGTATAACTTCAGTGGAAGTTTTAGTTGATAGAGTTTGCTAGATTTGATTGTGGTGATTTAATAAAGACAGAGCTAAGGGTCTCTTTCAGTGTCTGTTTCCCTGTAAAAAACTAACCTGAACAGTGTGGCTGTGCAAGATGATAGTTTTGGGAAATCATAGAATCATAGAATGGCCTGGTTTGAAAAGGACCTTAAAGATCATCTATTTTCAACCCTTCTGCTGTGGGCAGAGTTGCCAACCACTAGAGCAGCCTGCTCAGGGCACCATCCAGCCTGGCCTTGAAACCCTCCAGGGATGGGGCATCCACAGCTTCTCTGGGCAGCCTGTTCCAGTGCCTCACCACCCTCTGAGTGACAAATTTCCGCCTGTTCTGGCAGGGGGATTGGACTAGATGGTCTTTCGAGGTCCTTTCCAATCTCTAACATTCTGTGATTCTGTCATATTCAACCTAAATCTCCCCTCTCTTTAGTTTAAAACCATTTTCTCCCTCATCCTGTCACTATCAACCCCTGTAAACAGTCGCTCCCCCTCCTGTGTATAGGCTCCCTTCAATCACTGGAAGGCCACAATGAGGTTTCCCCGGAGCCTTCTATTCTCCAAGCTCAACAATCCCAGTTCTCTCAACCTTTCTTCACAGGAGAGGTGCTCCAGCCCTCTGATCATCTTTGTGGCCCTCCTCTGTACCCGTTCCAAGAGCTCCATGTCTGTCTTGTGCTGGGGACCCCAGGCCTGGACACAGTACTGCAGATGGGGTCTCACAAGAGCCGAGTAGAGGGGATCAACCACCTCCCTCTCCCTGCTGGCCACCCCTTTTTTAATGCAGCCCAGGACGCATTTGGCCTTCTGGGCTGCAAGCACACACTGCTGGCTCATGTCCAGCTTCTCATCCACCAGGACCCCCAAGTCCTCTCCGCAGGGCTGCTGTCAGGAAGTTCTTCTCCCAGTCTATATGAGTACCTGGGATTGCCCCAAATTAAGAGGTTTGCTTTCCATTATTCAAAGCATTTAGTTCGGATTCTAACTTTTGGGTATTTTTGATTATGAGCAGATAAGCAGTATCTCAATGCTGTAAGCTTTGCACATATGCAAAGCCCAGCCCCTTCTGTGGCTACTGCTTCAAAAGTGTGTGTAAACAGAGGCCAAAACTGCTCTTCCTTACATAGAAAACGTGCTTTGACATCCGTTAGCTAAGATAATGGAGAGGAAAAGCAGAAAAGCAGACAGCTGTTATAGATGAAATTAAGATAGATCCAAATTAACTGTAGGTTTACACATTCAGGTTGCAGTTGTTTTTTTTTTTTTTTTTTAATGAGAGATTTCTATCTCTTGACTGGAAAGAAAAAAGAAAAACTTGTTTAGAAACAACTTCAGTGGGGAAAAAATGGTTTTTAATTTCTCCAGAAAGATACCCAGAAATTTCCTCCTAGATTCCTACTGAATCTTTCTTCATTTTTTTCAGTTACATTGCTTTGTTTTTTCACATTGGTTAGTGACAGGCGTGCTACAGAAATTACTAGCATTAGGGACAGGATGTGAAGTTTCCAGCAGGTGGCGAGACACACCAGTGGTCTCTCAGAAGGGAGCTCATTAGAGTGGCCTTTCTCCTCAAGACACGAGTCCTCTTCACTCCCACCAAATTAAACTTGAGTTTTTTACAGGTCACTTGAGGCATCTCAGCAGGTTGGTTCAGCACCTTCCTCTAAGCTAACCCAGAGGGAATGATTAGCAACCTCTAATAAGAAACAATGTGCAATTTAGGAGCCATCTCTTACTTGCTTCACTGAATAATACCATCATTTGTATGCTGTTGTCCCAACAATTTCAGGTTTCTAGGCCTCTGCTGCAGTTCAGTGTAGTATCAGTATCTGTGTGATTGTCAATACACAGACTGAATTTTATGAACTTACATGTAGAATGTTTTATTCTATATTTCATTCTACTTGGGTTTTAGGTTCGGTATTTTTTTCGTCATAGTTTACCATAGAAATAACTTTAAGTGATATAGTGTCTGCTGTAATAAATACATGAGGGAAAGAAATGTACAACAGAAAAAGGAGGATGGTGGAAGTCACATCTGGACATGAAAAGGAAAGAACAAGAGACACAAGTCCAGAACATACTGTGAACAGTTCTTAAATGTTGCTTTTAAGAGTGAGCCATAAGATGTATGCAACTTGCTATTGAGCAACTGTTCTTCTGTTCTCTAATGACTCCCAGAAGCTGAAATGTGAAATATGCTTTGGAAAGATGTAAAGGAATAAGAAGACAGAGGAGACAATGCTTTAGAACAGCCTTGGAGTTGTGGAGTATGTGAAACCTAGAAGTAGCGTGAAGTTAGCGCAAGATTCGGACACCCTGGTTCTCTCATACGCGTTGTCCTGTGGTTAGTTACAGTAAGGCGCTAGCCCTAGAAAATATTCCATTTTGCTCTGTTGAAGTAATTTTTTTTTCTTTATCAGTGCTCAGTTTAAAACACAATTGTTTAACAAAACCAAAATAAGATTTTGGCCTTTTTTTCTTTTTTTTTTTAGACTTATTGGAACATAGTGAACTAAAAATTTCTTCCTCCTTGTAGGAAATATTTATTACTAAGAAAACCTGTTTCTGAAACACAATGAAGTATACACAGCAAATAACTTCTGTAATAGGCCAAACTAGCTTCTCTTTGATGTGATATTTTCCCTTAAGGAAAATAATAAAGAGACTAATGTATACATATTCATTGAAATTATCTGAAAATGTAGTTCCTCTGTGAATTGCCTGGGCTTTAAGGTAATCTAAAGCTCACAGCTTTGCATTAGAAAAGCTGAATTTCTCTCTGCATTAACCCACCTTTTCTTTAACTGGGGGTGAATGTATCCTGAGAGGTGCTTTGCTGGGTGGTTGCTTCTGTCTTTAAACTGCATTTAAAAAACGACACCTCAAGGCTGACTGCTGCTGTTGAGCAGGGCTGGTAGGGACAAACTATTACAAGTTGATACTGAAGAGCAAGTAAGCGGTTCCATTTTATTTACTTTTACATCTTTGGATTGTATGATGAAAGTGAATGATGAAAGGATGAAGAAAATTCAGCTCATGTTTTCAGGTTTGTGTATGTTAGAATATCCAGGGATTTTATGCAAGGTGAAGCAGAAGTGACTTGAAGCATAGTTTTGGCAAACTTTGAATAGCTTGATGTGTGTAACAAGGAGATACCATAGTCATCGTATTTCAGCTAGACATGAAAGAAGGATGTTTGACATTAATTTTTTTTTTTTTAATTAGTCCTCATTGGAGAGAGAAAAAGGAGACAGGCAGCAGTACTAGTCCTATATGGTTCATGACACTAGAACTCCAGATTTAGATAACTTTTGTGACAGGTTTGTTTTTCTCGGTGGCTTAGTTTAAGACAAATGTACCCATATTTTTAACTGTAATTAGGCACTTAACATTTATCAGAACTGAATGTCTATGTTTTAAAAGCGTCACATTTGTTCTGTGTTTCACTTTCACTTTGTAAAGCTGAGTCAGTATTATTCCCCTTCTTTAAAAGGATATTGTGAGATAAATGCTACAATGTGCTTGGAACTTGTGCTGTTGGGTGTCTAATGTAGTCTAGTAAGTTAAATCCCTAACATGTCTAGATATTTTCATCTTGCAGAAACTGGGTAAAACTTACTATGACATGAATTATCTTTGTAAATAAGATGAGGTTTTAGGTGGTAATGCAAATACCAATACCAAAGACTCCAATTGACTTGAATTAACTTTGGTTTAGGTCCATTAAAATTTGTCATGAACAGTTGTCAATACACAGGTTCTGCAAATTAATTTTAGTTCTGGTTGTGTTTCTTCTTATTATGAGTAATCTTGTTACTTAAAGGAGGACTGTTCAGGTGCTCAAGAAGTTACACAACATTGAACTGAAATATTTGACTGGCATATTTATGCAACTGTAATGACTGTGACCATTTCTGTTCTGATCAAAGGAGTTTTAGTTTCTGAGGCAGTAAACATTGCCAGTATTAAAGGCAGCCACCCATCTTCACAAGCTCTGGAGTGGCACCACAGCTAACTTGCCTTTACCTTTTCTGTGTTAGTAGAATCAGCAGATGTTTATTCCCTCCAGTGCTGCTTTATTAACTCTTACTTATTCCCTCTATCCATTGCACCTACCAAAGAAAAAATTAAGTCTATTTAGACAAAATACAGTGATACTCTAGAATATTGATGTGCTGTCCTGGTCAGATTGGTGTGGCTCTCTGCTTGCAAATATTGTGCAGTTCCACTGAAGCATGTAATTTTGTACCACCACCAAATTTATCCACTGGAGTTCTCCGTTTTATGGCTTGAAGCTCCTCTGGTGGCTTCAGAGACTATCTTGACCATATATAGAGGTTGTATTTTGGGAATAGTATCTGTGTGAGGGAAATAACTAATTGTCATTGAATTAAAAAGTCTGTCAGAAATTGGAAAGAAGTCTTGCAAAATTTCATTGTGAAGTTGAGTCTTGAAATATGCTTCAGTAAATACTATGAGTAATGTTTTTAAGGGATCGGTACTGAGAATGTGACAAATTGTAGATTTCTGAACTTTATTTTGTAATTGAGTGTCCATGATGATTTCTATAGATCTGTGTGCCATAGCAATATCATAAATTGAGACAGTATCTCGTTTATGCAAAACTAAGAATCCAACTCTTCCAAATGAGCACAAATTATTTTTAACTGTAGACACAGAAAAATGCATTCAATAGTTTCATTATCAGTATTCCAGTAAGTACCAGAAATAATTATATTTCCAAATTAAATCTATGGAAATTAACAAAGCTCATAAAATGAAGAAATACAATTCATTTATAGTTAATTTCTTTAACTGTTGTAAGGGCAAGCAAGGTAAAATGCCTGATTTAGCTTAATCTTAGATTTATCAAGGCCAATAAAATTAGGATTCTTTACATTATAATGTTAATACAGCCAAAATTTAAAGTTATGTTAAACATTTATTATGACTGCTGTATCTGTTAGATAAAATCCCATTAATTTTAAATGCCAGCAATGTAAGATAAGAAAATGTGGACACTTCTAGCTAAGACAATGATTCTAAAATTTCCTTAATCATGGACGTATAATGCATAGAGGAAAGTGCAAATTAAATTTTGATCTGAAGCAATAATAACTACAACAATCTCCATTTTCATTCACCACTACCAGTTACACAGTATTAATTCCTCTTGAAACCTGAGGAAATAGAAAATTATCTCTAATAAAAGTAACCCCACTCTCATTTTAACAGAGCTATACCAATTTACAGTTTATCCTGTTTATTGCGTCCCATTGAAATTGCATTTTCAGTATGCGTAGTTTGTTTTGTTGTGATGTTTAGTGCATAGGTCCTCTTCCTCTAGAAGTGTTTTTAAGAATCATGTATGTTTGTTTTCAGTGGCAAACCCTGTCTTACTGAAAGGAGTAGAATAAAGCTGAATTTCCTAGTAGTCCACAATTGCAAAATGCACCCTCCTTGGGCACACCCCAGGTGTTTCAGTGATACACTTTATTCCTTAATAGAACAGCTCACATCTGTAACAAATTCGGGTAGGAAGGCCTCTGGATAAGAAAGCTGTCCTGCCTTTTTATTTTCATTGTGCGTTTAGACGTACTTTGTAAACAGACCCAGAACCTGATATAAGAACATGCCTGACCTGCCTGAGCTTTAAAAGTAATCTGGACATGAGTGTGCATCACTGTGTGGAGGCTCTGATCCTGTCTAACGAGCAGCCAGTACACCACAGTGAGGTGCCACACTGATGTGGTCGTTTCCTATCACGTTGTCTCATCTTTTATTGAGTGTCTGATGACGCAAACTTGATGTAAGTGGCGAGGGTAAAACTGAATAAGAAAATCGCTTCCACAGCCTCACGTTCTTTCTGCTGCTTTGTTTTGATCCCAGGTTAGTTCAATGAAAAACTTACCTTTAAGCTGTCTTTTAAGCTTTCTGCTTGGATTACTACCTTAAAGTCTATAAAGTCTGTTCTGTTTGTCTGTTGCCTAGCAGTGTGTCCTTTTTTAATGGCAGTGGCTCCTAAACAGCAGGGCAATGGTAATACATCATGTTAATGTTAGTCTGCCCCTGCTAATAAGTGGTAATTAGAGCTGTAATTTGTTTAGTATCTGTTTGGATTACTTAGGATAGGAAGAGCTATACTGAATGGTAGCTGTTTGTACAATCCATCTTTTAATTTGCTGTCTGAGGCAAAAGACTATTCAGAGTAGGGTTTGTGATAGTTCCAGGGTGCATTTGATTTCTTAGCAGCAAATATCATCTCTCATTTCATTAAACAAAAGGTATGAATAGTTTTAGTTGTCCACACTTAGTAAATGGAAATAATAGTTTTTAATTATGGTTAGTGGGTGAAATGCTTTATTTTTTTACCTGATGGCTTTGTCAGTAGCAGTGTTTTCTGTTTGGTATTTTCACATAATCTTTTGATGGACATTAGTATATTTTTCATAAAATGTAATGGATGAGATAATAGCTAAGCATAAATTCTGCTTTGTCAAATTGTACTTTAGAGTTCTTTTTGACACTTCGCTACTTTTAAGTAGCACTTTTTCTGTATTTTATCTCTGCTCAATAAAAAGCATAAAAATAACCTGACCCTCTTTAACTCGTACTGTATTACTAATATCTTATCTTTTCTGTGCGTGGCATTGCGGTGTTGGATGGATACTCTAGCAGTCTAATAATTGGTCAAGTGCTTCTGGCCAAGCAGACCCTTGGAATTACATATGTTTAGCTTTTATTTTTAATGAGTGACAATTATTTAAGTACCAAAGAATTGCATAGTAAAGCTTCTGAAGTCTCCATTGGGATCAGCATTTTACCCACATGACATTACTTTGATGCTTTACTGAAGAAAGTGTCTGAGCTGTAAGTGCGTGCTAGCATAATTTATCTAGTGGAATCAATCCTGTGGGATCTAGAGCTTAAATTATTAGAGCATTGGAAGTTTGTAAAATAATCCTTGATGCAGACTGCCTTGCACTACTGTAATGAAAATAAAAAAAATAAAATTTTTTAAGTATGAGGCTAAATAACCATTACATTGAAGACAGATGTTTTGTTTCTAATGTCTAATATAAGTTTTTCTTGTTACAGAAAAAAATAATGTTATTTACACAACTTTTTTCCTCAGACAATAGCTTCTACTTAAAAAGAAGCTGATACTTTGATCTGTATTATTTAAAACTTTGCTTGCTAATTAATTTTTTTTAGACCATTCCTTTTGACTTAAAACCCAGGTTATGATACTATTGATTAGTAACCATGCTAATTTTTTAAGTATATGGAAATGGCTTATAATGGACTTTTATCTGTTAAAAGACAAAAATTTGAAAGATACCAAAACTTGTGCTTAATTGGAAGACAGAGAGTATCGGCTAAATTTTATGATTCATAGGCAGCACGTCTAGGCAGACCTTAGAGTCTTAAAGTAATGAAATAGTTCTAAGATTTTTATAAAGATAATAAATTCTTATATTCAGCTATAAAAAAAGTTGCATTCTCATGGCTGAAATACTTTCCTCCTTTAGGTATTACATACAAAGTGCTCCCCTGCAGTTCGTTTTTATGTTCTAAAACTTCCTCCCTCCTTTTTTCCCACATCTTTCATAGTCCTGACTTTCCCAGTGTTAAAGCACTTCAGCACCTTCAGAGATTCCAGATAGAGCTTGATTGTTTTCTTTAAAATGCTTTCCCAGTAATAAAGCACTTGACAAGGTGACAAGGTTTGATAAAGATAACTCATTTGGGAACATGTGGGTGTAGATTGTCAGTCAGGACAATAGTTTCTATATCTGGTGTGAAGATACCTGCAGTACCACTCCTATTGTTATCACTTGATTGTTACTGTCACAGACCCTGGATTTATGATATTGCTGAGAGAATTTAGCAGGAGGTGAAGGCCAGAGGAAACCTCTTATTTATTAAGAGCTTAGTAATATTCAACAAAGGGGTCTAATCAAAGTAGGAAGACAATATATCTTACTTTTGTAATGCTGTTTTACAATTGCTGTATTACAGTATATCCTCACTACAGTATATAGTATGTATTTTGAGAAAAAAAAATATATATTAGGGCAGTTTTTAACCACCTGAGGACTGAGACTCTGGGGAGCAGTGAGTGCAAAAACCTTAACCTTTTTTTTTTGGTACGATAGATCTAAGTGAGAAGTCAGATCTCTTATCAGTGAAATACATTTTTGTGTCTGTTGGTGTTAATATAAGATTTTATTTTAACTAATGCAGCTTATTGATGTTTAAGTAGAATTTTAAATAATACTTGAAATCATCATATTAACAAGTTTACCAAAATTATGCAGTTTTTTTCTGGTGCACATCTATGTCAGTTGCAAATGTAATAGACTCAGGGCTTTAATGATGCAAATCACATTTTCTAGTGAGAAAAATGCCAATATAGGCCAAGAATTAATTCCAAATCCAAAGGGGGAAGAGAAGACTATTAATTCATTACATCTGGCAGAAGCAATTCAGTAGTTTCTTTTTAGTAATGATGATACTTGTTCTTAAATAACAAAGACAACTGACCCTTCCCATCTATGTTATGCATCAGTTACAATTACTGGAATCCTCATCTCCCAGACTGAACTGGTTGGATATTGCTTTCTTTGTTCTTCCTGCTCTGCTGTCATCCTCTGAATACACCTCTTAGGTCAGCTGCTTAAGAGAGCAAGTGCTGAAATCTTCATTTAGTTAGCTGCTTAAGTGTAGGCCCAAGTATATAGGTGGTCTCTCGAAATTCAACATTGGATTGGTGAATAGTACAGTAGGAACTATATGGTACATTGATCATGAAGAGAATAACTAGAAGGCAGAAACCTTTTAAGCCCTGGCTGAGTTACTTCCTTACATGTGAAGAATTCTGGTAAACAATTATTCAATAGTTATATAGAACTGTTTTCAGAAAATGGGATACCTGGAGAATATTCTTTCTGGAATAAAATTGGTGACGCAAGTTGGCATCCAAAGCTGTCAGGCCGTTGCCTCCACATCATCCCAAGTCCCCTACAGCTGTGGGTGCCACCAGGTTCTCAAGGTTGGCTGCTGGAGGCAGGTGGGCAGAGTGCAGGGGCTGCTGTTGCTGCAGCCAGGCACAACTCATGGAAATGACAACTCGTCCGAATGTGGTTCAGGAAATGTAGTTGTGTGTCTTCAGTGCAGAGCGGGTAAGAAAAATCGAATACCTTAACTATGAGTTGTGTTTTGTTTGTCTGGTTCTGTACATGCATGTGGAAGAAGTGGTTGTACTGATCAGTACAAGAGATTGTACTGATGGAGAACTTTTTAACAAATTTAGGTACTTTAGGAGTACATGTCAGGCTAGCTTTGTGAATGTAACTTTGGGAATACTTCACAGTCTGAAACTAACTTCAGTCTAAAATATCATCAAAATTAATGTTCTTTTTTTAAAGAAACTTCTATTTTACTATTTCAATTTTTTACATCAGAAAACTACCTTTGAAGTTTATTGATTCCTCCGATAATGCATTTTTGATACAGTATTGAAAATATTTTTCAGCCAATCCAGAATAAGGTGTTGATTTTAAGTATTCCGATTTCTTTTCACAGAGATTTTACATCACATTTGGCTTGGTTTTCTAATATGGAAGAATAATTCTTGCACAACAAATAATTTTATGAATTTGTAGTGTATTGCTATGAGAAGAGTCATATCAATGTCTGAAGGAATTGCAAAACACGATTTATTTGTATAAAACACATCTAGAGATAAAAACTTCAGATTTATCTTTTAAATCCAACCTCACATGTGGGAGTTTTTTGTTCCTAAAGTGCAAGGTCTTATATGCACATCCTCATGCAGAAATGTAAAGTGTGGTGTGAGGGAGCTGGAGTTGCTGATAATTAAATTATGTGGAAATGTTGACATCCTGGTGATAACAACTCTGCCAAAACAGTCCATATTTTGTCTGAATCTGGCAAGAACAGGGAAATTGCAAAGCAAGTTGCCAACCTTCGTGAGGGGAACCCTATTTTTAGTGACCCAGAGATGAGTCTTTGGTCAGAATTAGGGACAGAAAAAGTTGTAATCCTTACTTTTCCACATCCTCCTACCCTGTTGGGACTTTGATATTGTGGGTCTCTACTCTCAAGATTGACGAAAGGTCGTATTCTAAGACCTATCACAATAATTTTCTGTAATAATTTCAAGTTCTGTAAATTAACACTTGCTGCTTTGAAATCAAGAAAAAAGAAAATGTTGAAATTTTTCAAGCAGTTCTTGCTGAAACATATGCTCATATTTGTCTGGTTAGTCATTTAGGAATGATAAGAATAGTAGAAAAGTCCTTTTTTACTTTCCTTGGTATTTTGAATATGAATACAATACTTTGAGTAAGTACATACTATGTATATCTTGGGTGAAACTAGTATGAGTGTCATAAGAACATTGCATAGAAACAAAATGAAAATAGACGGCTTCTGTGAAGTAGCCACAGGTATTGACAACTACTTGGAGAATATTTTCTTCAAAGTAGCAATATTTTTTTAGACATTTTAATGAAAAATAATTAGAGCAGTATCTCCAAATCTATTTGACTTTGTTATGAAAGGAGTTAAGTTTTAAGATTTTGTACTTTGGAGTACAAGTACTTTGTACTTACTCAAGGAGAGGTAACTTATGATCTTGGGTGGTTTTTTGGTTTGCTCTCATGTGCTAGATCAAGTACCTGTCTGCTTGGATAGTAATGCTTTTGGGTTTAGATTATGTAGAGTTCGAGAAATCCTGCCTTATTTGTAATGAAATGCTTTTGTGTAAGAGTCACCCTATGTGAGAGATAAATGAACTATATAACAGTACACAAAATGCTAGTTTAGGTAAAACGCATGCTGCTGATAACTGACTAAGCCTTCCTGTGCACGCTGATCCTAATTTATGTTAAATCGTAATTAAGACAGTTTTGTTTATTGCTTGTAGCCATGAGCACCTGGAAGACTGACTAATCCGATCTGTGTCTTGGGGACAATCCAGCTGCTATTGTTGACTCACGAAGCAGAAATTTTCTATTTGTGAGCTGTTTGTGCTGGTATTTTTTCAGGCATTTATAGAAGGCCTTTTCTTCTGTCGTTTCAGAGACTGGAACAAAAGCAGCATACTAAATGAAACAGATGAAGAGATTTTGGAGCAAGAGGCCAAAACCTAAATAGGCTAGCTGCATTTTCATCCAAACTACAAAACACAGAGCATCTCTGATTTACCCGTGCATAGAGCCACAACTTTCATTGTAGCTGTGGTTCTGGTTTGAGTTGCACATATAATTGGGCATAACAGTCAGATTTTCAGGATGCTGAAGTGTGTTATTCGAATGGCCGTAGGTGGTACCATAGGAGGGAGATGATAATTACGATGAGAGAGAAAGGGGCAGGACAAACTGAGTCTAAAGTTAATAAATCCATAAGAATGGGCAACACCTCAGCCCACTTGTAAAATTTCAAGTTTCCAGTTGCATTGTCTTTCTTATTACAGTCTAAGTCTAGATTCTCTCATAAATGTTGCTGTATGTGTAAATGTTTTGGACCTGTACCTAATAGATATATATATTGATGTAACTAGATATATCATGGATTGTTCCATCAGTTGACAAGAATTGTTTTCTGTTTCTTATATACCATATATTTTTAAAACATAAGTAGGAGCACTCAAGTCACTATGGAGTCTTACTATGCAATATTTCTCCCTTTAAAATAATTATTTCCCTGAGAAATTTTTATTCTAATGACTTCAAATTATCTATTTTAAAAATCATGCAAGAATGGTAGCGTTTTACATTTTCTGTTGTTAGATCTTTGAGCTGTCTACACATTTCCTATGTTTAAAAGTTTTCTGGTAACATAACCAAGTCTACTGTTTCTTTTGGAGAGAGGGACCTTGGCAGGCTGGAGAGGTGGGTCCATGCAAACCTCATGAAATTCAACAAGGCCAAGTGCAAGGCTGGGTGGAGAATGGATGGAGAGCAGCCCTGAGGAGAAGGACTTGGGGGTATTGGTTGATGAGAAGCTTACCATGACCTGGCATGTGCGCTTGCAGCACAGAGGGCCAACCGTGTCCTGGGCTGCATCAAAAGAAGCGTGGCCAGCAGGTCAAGGAAGGTGATTCTGGCCATCTACTCTGCTCTCATGAGACCCCACCTGCAGTACTGCATCCAGCTCTGGAGCCCCCAACTTAAGGGACATGGACCTGTTAGAGTGGTCCAGAGGAGGGCTGTGAAGATGGTCAGAGGGCTGGAGCACCTCCCATACAAGGACAGGCTGAGAAAGTTGGGGTTGTTCAGCCTGGAGAAAAGGCTCTGAGGAGACCTTAGAGCAGCCTTCCAGTACTTAAAGGGAGCTACAGGAGAGATGGAGAAACACTCTTTATCAGGGAGTGTAGTGACAGGACAAGGGGTAAGAGCTTTAAGCTGAAAGAGCGTAGATTTAGATTGGATGTTAGGAGGAAGTTTTTTCCGGTGCAGGTGGTGAGGCAGTGGCCCAGGTTGCCCAGAGAAGCTGTGGATGCCCCATCCCTGGAGGTGTTCAAGGCCAGGCTGGATGAGGCTTTGAGCAACCTGGGCTAGTGGGAGGTGTCTCTGCCCACGGCAGGGGAGTTGGAACTGGATCCCTTCCAACCCAAACCGTTCTATGATTCTATTAATTATTTTCTCTGAACTTTTTTTGAGGTCAACCCATGTAGAGATCACTTGCAGGATCTGGTGTGGAAATTTGGACCCAACTCTGCTTTCATTACATATTAAAATTATTGTTGGTTGAATTTGTTGGGAGGTTGTGGTAAAATAAGGGGTGGTAAAATAAAGAATTAGGGGCTAAAAGTGGAACCACACAAGGGCATATAAAATAGCCCACGCACAATTCAAATGTGAGCGCAACTGCTTTGCAAACCGTTCTTACTCTTTCATGTTTGTTACCTTGTAGTATTTGCAATTCCATGGATTTTCTTGCCAGATAAAATTAGAATTGATTCTTGTAGGAAGGCAAAATTAGAAATGAAAAACTTCAAAGCGAACACATCTGTGTTACAGACTCTATAACGCGTGCCTGTTTTGTAATAATTTCATGTGAATTCTTCTTACAGTCAGCAGAGAGCAGCAGTGTGATGACATGATTCAGAAGGAATGATAAGGAATACTGTAAGTAACTAAAAAGTTTTGTTTTTTTTTTTTTTAAATCGATTATAACTTTTATACTTGTACTGTTTTTTGAGAGAGACTTTTACAAAAGAAGCTGGAAGACTGAGAAAAAAAAAGACATTAAAGGTAAAATAACCATCGTGGAAATCATTGTCAAGAAAGATGTTTATGTACAGTAAAAAAAGTGAAAGCAGAGGGTAGATAACTGAGTGCCTAAGGAAAATGGAGAATAGATTAGCATCTAAGCTGTGTATAGAAGTGTCAAGAATAATGATAGTGTAATTAAGAGCAGAAGACAAACATTTAGCTCACAGACTGTAAAGAATAATTTTACTTGAATGCATACCGAATAGTCTGAAAGTTGATTAATTAAATTAGTTTTCAGAAATTGTTAACTATGTCTACTGGTAATTTACAAATCAGTATTTTTGTTCATCTTAAGAGTTCATAGGTACAGATCAAACCACATTGAAATATTCAGGGTATAAGCTGTCATGTAAAATATGACACAGTGTTTCTGAGGGCTTGAAAATAGTTTCTTTCGTGTATCTCACTTTCTCATTTGATACTTTATTGAAGCAAAACCAAAATTAGCAATTTTGTTTTTCTTCAGTGACTGTGTTATACTGTCTATTATTTTCCATGGTAAAAGCAATGTAGACTTTTGTGTTTAATGAGCAGATATAAATACCTGTGAGTCAGATAAATTATGCGGTATCCCTTCATTCCGGAGAAACTGCTCCAGTAAGGATGTAAGCAGATGCTGTTGCCCTGGTGATTGCTCATTTGAGTCTCGATTGCACCAGGTCTGCATTCCTCACTTCTCCTTATTTGTTTGCATTTATGTATACAACTCATAGGAACAAAGACTACAAATTAAATGTAACCAAATAAAACAGTATACATACAGTATATATGTGATATGTTGAGAATGGCGTATGGTTTATAAGGTATATGAGTAGGAGATTGCACTGGAATAAAAATGTAACCATGACATATGATACCAGTTTGGTCATCTCTTCGTAGCATTAAATCAGTGTAATATAGAGCTAAACATAGAGACTTGAAATTTTAACTCTGCCAAGCTATTCTGAGTGCGTGAGTTTGCCACATCTGAGTTATGAGAGTCAGCAATTAGCATTTTCTGATAACTGAATCACTGATGTGTCTGTGTGGAAATTTTTCTTTTTTTCTTTTCTTTTGCCACAACATTTTAAAAATTAAAGCTGGTACATTCTACAAGTTATCCTCAGAGCTCTGAAAAAATACTGTTAATCTCACAATTCTCATTCTGTGAATTTTTTACCCCCGTAGTTAAACATCCTTCAGTTTGGAAACATGGTCCTTTAGCTATTAGAAGGTATATGTATTTCTGAGTTGGTGTTTTACAGAGGTAAATAATACAGACTATTCTCAATTTGTTTGTGACCCTCATTTTTTGAGTTTTGTACTTCTCAAGATATTGCATATTTCTAAGATGTTTCCTTTCTTCGTAGAGTCTTGACATTTCTTCAACCTGAGAAAGCATGACTTAAATTCTGGAGTAAGCTGTTAATGCAGCAAGCTGCTTTTCAAAAAGATGCAATTCTGAAACTTTTTACTTTACTATTATGCAACTTCATGCCCCTTATGCCAATTATTTGAACTTGTAATTCCACACATTAGCTGAGAATATGGAAAGCTTAAACTGTGTGTAGAAAATCTATAAATAGTTTTGGCTCTGCTCTCTACACTCTAAAATCCTGCAATCACTGCATCGGCAGAGTATATTGAACATAATCCTTTTAATGCACTCACTGCCCACCTATGTCAACACCTGCATCTACCAGCTGGCTGGGTCAGTATGACTTCTCTGCTATAGCTTTTCAGAAAATAAGAATTATTTACTAATTTTTGTCTATTTGTAGACTTGATTTGACTGATAGGGTTAAGTGATTTAAGGTCAGGAACGGTGCACTTCCTGAGCTTTCGCTGTATGATGCCTTTTCTGTTCAGATGCTTGTTTTCCCCTCAGTGCAGTCAACAACTCGGTAATTAGTGCACAGTTAGTAATATGAATGATTCAGTGTCACTGAAACCACAATAGCTTTTTATTGCAAAGAGTGGCTTTGGGGATGTTGAACCTTCACGTAACATCAAAATCATGGGGATACTAGATGGGCTTTCTTATGTCTCCTTTTGTCCTTTCTGAAATTTCTTCATGGACTTCTGTACAGCTCAGTTCAACAGTGAATTATGTTTGTATGAAATAAATGTCTGTGGCTGCAACATTATTTCTAGAAGGTTAGTGTCATAATCACACATAATTGCCAGTGTTACCAACTAGGTGGTCTTGGTGTATTTTCCTTGTTTGTAGTCCACTCACAAAAGGCTCCTGACAGTGCTACCACTCAGAACTTACCTGTTTTGCTTTCAGTTCCCAGAACTGCCATCTTTGAACATTAAATCCGCTTCTAAAGCATAAGCTTCCAAATACTTGGAAAGAAGGAAGGATGACTGTTAATGTGATAACGGAATTCAGTTGTAACTGTACTTTATTGTTTGTGGTTTTGTGTGTCTTCTCTCTTTCATGAGGGGAAAACAGGTTGTTGGTAAAGTCCCATAATGTTTGCAGTGGAGCCCTGTACATTCTTAAGTTCTTTTACAGTGTTTTGAAAA
Organism: Syrrhaptes paradoxus; assembly: GCA_013400615.1. Lineage (NCBI taxonomy): Eukaryota > Metazoa > Chordata > Aves > Pterocliformes > Pteroclidae > Syrrhaptes > Syrrhaptes paradoxus. The sequence goes on along the minus strand of VZTO01004760.1, from coordinate 9,272 downwards.
GCAAAATAGAAGTACCCAAAATACAAGTTCCAAATAAAATCTGGTAAGTGGAAAACAAAGTCCACACCAACGCAAATGCCTCTCTTCCAGAGTGTCCATCAGGTTTTCCATGAAATAGGAGGATGTAAGGCTACTGTGAATGGTTGAGTAACTTTGGGGAAGACTATGTTACCTTGCTGCCTGGTAGGAAGTCTACTCAAATCTCTCTGGATGGAATTCAGTGTCTCAGTATATCTGAAATTAGGGGAGACAATGTATAGTTAGTTATACCTAATTTGTCAAAACTGTTGTTCTAAGCGATTTCACTATCCTAAATATTGCCTAATATCTGCATTCAATAATGCTATAATAATATAATAATGCTAACACAAATTTTCTGTCATTTAACTCACTATTACAGGATAATTTTTCCAATAGAAGCATCAGTTGTACATACTCGGTAGAGCATTATAATTATAAAAAAAAACAAACCACACTTTTAAAGTATTCTTAATTCCATTTGAATCACAGAAAATACTTAAAGCAGTCTCTAGATGGATTTTTTGTGTGTATTTCTAGATGTAATATTTCTTTCAAAATCAGAAACACAGAAAAAAACTAAGTAGTGAAGGGAAAAATGCCCAACAAAATTATATGACAGTATATAATAAAAGTATCTTTTCTATTTTGTCAGTAGCAATTTCTTTCTGGTTGATGGCACATTCCTGATCAAGTTCTCAAATTTTATGTTCGAATGTGTTGATTGATTTTTCTCCAAAATCATCTCTGTGGAAGGTGTTAGCTGATTGGTTTTTAATTTTGAAGAGTTAAGCTTCTTTTCAGAAGATAGCTACTGATGTAGTTTTTTTAATCTTGCACTACAAAGGAGTATGACAATACCAAAAATGTGGCAGGTCATTGAGAATGGATCTAGTGTGACAATCACATTATTCTGATGCTGAATAAATTTCTGTTCTGCTATGGAGAACCCAAGATGATGAGTGATTCCCAAAACAAGAATTAGACTCTGGTTTATAACTTAATGCAGCGAGAATGTCTTTAGAAACAGTAGGAAGTTAATGCCAGCCATATGAAACTTGATTTTTTTTCTGTTTATTCCTTGCTCTAAAACCTCCATTGTTTAGGTGGGAATCTTGGGTTCAGTTAAAAAATTTAAACTTACTTCAGTTGCAATGAATATGTGAATGTTAATTTACAGTTTTAGTTTGTAAATTAGTCCATTGGAGGAGGGGGAAGAAGAAAGAGATTGAATCATACTGTGGTGGGTTGACCCTGACTAGCTGCCAGGTACCCGCCAGGTGCTCTATCCCTCCCCTTCATCAACTGGACATGGGAGACAAAATATGCTGAAAAACTTGTGGGTCAAGATAAGGACAAGGAGGTCACTCAGCAGTTACAGTCATGGGCAAATTGGACTTGACTTGGGAAAATTAATTTATTCCCAAACAAATCACAGTAAGGTAATAAGAAATAAAAACCAAATCTTAAAACGCCTTCCCCCCATTCATCCCTTCTTCCTGGGCTCAACTTCACTCCTGATTTCTCTACCTCGTCCCCAGCAGCGGTGCAGGTGCATGGGAATGGGCATCAGTTCATCACATGTTGTCTCTGCCGCTCCTTCCTCCTCACACTCTTCCCCTGCTCCAGGGTGGGGTTCTTCCCACAGGAGACAGTCCTCCATGAACTTCTCCAATGTGAGTCCGTCCGATGGGCTGCACTTTCTCACAAATTGCTCTAGTGTGGGTCCTCTCTATGGGGTACAGTATTTTAGGAACAGACGGCTCCACCATGGGTGCCCCATGGGGTCACAAGTCCTGTCAGCAAACCTGCTCCAGCCTGGGCTCTTCTCTCCATGGGTCCACAGGTCCTGCCAGGAGCCTGTTCCAGCACAGGTCCTCCACAGGGTCACAACCTCCTTCAGACATCCACCTGATCCACTGCTAAGCTCTACTGTCTTCAGGTGGATATCTGCTCCACCATTAACCTTCCTGGGCTGCAGGGGCACAGCTGCCTCACCAGTGACTGCAGGGGAATCTCTGCTCCAGCACCTGGAGCACCTCTTTCCTCTCGTCTTCACTGACCTTGATGTCTGCAGCGTTGCTTCTCTCACATATTCTTACTTCTCTCTCCTGGCTGCTGTTGAGCCGCAGTTTTTCCCCCTTCAGTATGTTCTCCTAGAGGTGCTACAGCTGTCACTGATGGGCTCAGCCTTGGCCAGTGGAACTGTCTCTCTTGGACATGGGGGAGGCTTCTGGTGTTTTCCCGCAGAAGACACCCCTGCACCCCCTTGCTACCAAAACCTTGCTGTGTAAGCCCTATATAGGTACGCAAATTTTTTTCTCAAACATGCATCTAAGTAGGTGTACTCAGAACTTTAGATTTAATGAACAAACACTTTTTGGCACAAATACTTTTTATTTGCAAAACTGATGAGCCAAACTTCATGATAAATCTTGATACCAGGTTTTTGACACAAGACTGTAAGTGCCCCAGAATCACTGTGATATTGCCTAATGATCAGATAGTCTAGTCTGTGAACAAATAATGCTGTCGTTCTTTCTGAGTGTCTCAAATGTTGCATACAAATGATATAATAATTTCATCAGTTAAAGACTGAATTATTTTAAGAAGCCTGTGTATTGTCCCTGAAATGTGAGGACCTCTTCATATCTGTTGAGATCTCACAGTGAAACTGTAATGTAGTGAGTAACCGAGAGAACAAAGTGAAAGAACAATGACTTGTTAATATAGGAGCTGTGAAAATAACATTGACAGTAGAAGCCAAGTCAAGGTAATGAGGTTTTTATTAGGAAGCAAAGCTCATTGAACTTTTCCTATCAGTTAGCTTTTAAATGATGTTATAAATTATAATTTTTTTTGCCATTACAGTTCTGGTTTCTCCTGTGGACCCAGAAGTAGCTTTGATGCATCAGAACTAGTACTTCTATTAAGTATTCTGTTTTTATCTTCTTCCTGCCTGAATGAGACTGCCCTTGCTTTGTAAATGGAAAAGCTTGTTAAATACAGTGGAAGCTTTGGCACCAGCATGATTATTCTAACAGTGTGTTGGTGTAGTGCATTATGAAAAGTAAAGCACATAGAATTTATAACGCTAACCTAAGACCTGTTCTGCCTTTTCTAATTGTGTATGTACGTGCTCTTCTTCAAATCACTGAGAGATTTTAATATAAATTCAGTACAGTGTGAAGCTTTATTCTCATTTGTGCTAAAGCACTCAAGTCTTATGGTCAGTTTGTGATGTTTGTCTGCTGCTTATGATGCTGCTGAACTGTAGACATTGATAAACAGGGTTATAAGGCAGAATACATTAACATAAACATTTTAATATCATGCTCTTTCCACCTCTTCAGTTTGACTTAGTATTTAAATGAAATTTTAAATTTTATAAGTAAAATGAAAGTTTTATTCTGTTCTCTTAGTAATATTATGCCATTATTAGACTTTGCAGTGTGTGTTTTGCAATGTTCAACCTTTCAAAAGTGAAGAAACCTAGTATTCATCAAAAGTTTTTGTGTTAAACTAAAAACTTAGAAGTCAAGTAAAAAATTTTGACTCAGCCAACAGGGCTAGAAAACTCAAGTATCTTGTTGAAATGAGTCAACAACTTTGATCTTGTTGGGAGAGGGGCAGAATGGTGTGCATCTTGAGTTTTTTGTGGAATGACTAAGAAAAGGATCTGAGTTCCATTCTAGTTCACAGCAAATTACATTCAGATGAAAGATATTAATTAAGATTAGAAACTGGAATACACAATCTATCCTTGAGGTGTTTGGCATATAGAATAGGCATCTGCCATTACAAAATGGCATAGACCAAATTTATTAGTCATATAAATTGATGTTCACATTGTCCAAGCAAAAATAATCATTTGCACCTATTTTTTGATACAGAGTAGAAAGAAGACAATGTGTCAGAGTTGAATTTCCCACATTTTTGTAGATTTCAAGAAGATAGTCTACAGGGAAGTAGCTTCAATAGATAGGGGTTCCTAAAGGACCGTAAGACTTTTAGATATTTCCATGACATGATATTCCAGGTGAGATGATGGTACAAACTGTGACCAGTGATCTGCAGTTTTTAATAGAAGTGTCTGTATTCTTAATGTCTACCAAAAAGTCAAGGAAATTCTGAATATCTTTTTATATGCTTCATTGGAGTAGATGTGGGTACAACTGAACAATATATAGTTCCACTGATGGGTGACTCAGACCAGACATAGAAGACCAGCAGAAGAGTTAACCATCAAGTGGGAATTGAATATAATCTTTTTTTTTTTCTGACTTCTCGTATGTTTATGGATTAGAAAGAGGGGAATGTTTGCACCTCAAAATAGACCCTGCTTTTAGTTTTTGTTTAGCAAATAACCCTTGCTTTATGGATGAGAGACCCCTAGATACAAATATGTGAATGCTTGAGAGTGAGATCTTCAACCTCTAGTGTTTGTCCTCTCCCAGAGAATACCTCAGTCTATTTTGCTTAGTTTCCTTTCTTTTGTATTTATCTTTCTATATCAGTGGAAATGCATGCCACTGTACTGGTTGTATTACTGCGTTTTTCCGCCTTTTTTGATGGTATGTATCCTGTTTCAAGTTACTGAAGACTTTTCTTCCTAGAAGTAAATTAACAGGACTGTCCATTAGAAAGGAAATCTGTTCCCTGGCACCAGTGACAGTTTCTTGATAGCAGGAGAATGTTGATCTTGTTGAGTCATCAGACTGGCTTAACCTACATAGTAGCTTTTAATTTTTAACATTTTATTACAACTTTGACATGGGGAATTCTTGGGACGTATTGGCCAGATGTGTCAAACCTTAACCAATAATGCATAATTTCACTAGGCAGCAGTTTGTCAGTTTGGCTTTTGCCCTAGGAGTTCTGTCAAATTAACTGCAGATACAAGATCAGATGTAAGTCTTGACAAGCTTGGTCATACTCAACAGATATGAAAGCTTGCTGTTTTTTCAGAGGTAGGAGCTACATTGCTGTAAGCAACTAAATAGAATCCGCCACTTCGTGGCTTTGAGCACCCTGGTCTAGTAGAAGGTGTCCCTGCCCGTGACAGGAGGGTTGGAACTCGATTATCTTGAAGGTCCTTTCCAACCCAAACCATTCTATGGTTCTATGACTTCAGAAAAAACTCTGTTTTATATTGAACTAGATGCCAGGAATAGAGTTGCCTGGAAGAAAAAGGACCTTTTCAGTTTGTTCTGCTGTATGAGGTATGCAAGGATGTTTTTTGCTTTTTTTCAGGTTGTTCCAGATTTACTTCATGTTGCTTTATACCTCCTGAACTTAAGACATGAGTAAGTACACAAGCTTAGTTTTAAAAATCATTACAGGGTCCTGAAGATTAAGTATGGGTTACATACTTATAGTATGGACTATTGGCTTACAAAGTGGTTATTCAGAAGGTGAACACCAGCATCGTGACTAGCTTACAGATAAACTGGAAACCAGTAACAGCTCTGTGGAACATATGCTTCTGCATCTACATTTCTGTCTAATGCCTTGTGATATTTGGGCTATCTTAAGCCAGCTCTGATGAAAAGTTTCATTTTTTACAAATGGGGAGAGGTGCACATAAGGAAACGTACCCATTAGGAGCTATCATAACCATAGTGGAATTAACACAGGAGCATATGGAGAATTGCCAAAAGCTGAACCCTTGACCACAGAGATATATAGAAAACCCAAGCGCAGACAAAGCAGATTAAAAGCTAAGATCAATTAAGAGTCTTTTGACTAGTTTATAAATACATTTATAGAGACAAAAATATTTATCTCTGAGATATAATTATGATTTTTTTTAACTCTTGAATTTTTCATCAGAGAAATGGTTCACTTTTTTCTTTTTCTGGATTTTTAATATCATATAAGTGAGCTGATCAGTCATGACTATGGTAGGGTATTTTTGAGTGAGAGTAGGGGGACTAATCTTATAAAAACAACCTCCTAGGATCCAATTTGCTGAACAACCCTGAAAATTACATACCGGGACCATATTTACATGTTCAGAACTTTTCCATAAATATCCAAAAAGGCATTTAATTGTTCTCCTAGTTCCTACTTAAAACACTTCTGATGTAGACAGGCAAGGTGTTATAGAAGCAGAGAAGCAGAAAATGCAGTTAAACCAACTGTTCTTACTTGAAAAGTGTTGACAGACCTAGTTAATTGCCAGGCCCATTATAAGGGTGATGATACCAAGAGGTGCTTCCTGGTGATTAAAGGATAAGAGGAAGAGATTAAAACATGAGAAAGAGTGTCATAAACTGCTGGGAATTGGTGAGGTTTTGTGGAATCTGCACATACAGGTGAAGGGTAAGGAAGAAGTAACATCAGAAGTAAATAAGCCCATAGGATGCAGGTCAGTTCCAGCTGCGGACCGTGGGGTGGGGAAAGATACTGATGGAGAGAAGGTCCCCCTGCCCGTGTCACTCAGATGTGATTTTTTTTTTTTTTTCAGAAACTATAAAATACTGCTTACTTGGTACACTGCTGTCTGATTTTTCTTTTCAGATAAATATCCATTTATGGAATGGATTTTTCCTGTAAATGTGCTAGAAAGGGCTAAAACATTTTAATTGTCTTCTGGATTTTTTTTTTGTCAGAAATTATGTTGATTAGTATTGTTTATAAGAGGGCAGGGTCACAGGCACAGTTGTCTCTGGAAATCACTGAAGTTATAAAACTATTAATTTCTCAGGGGTATCATTAAAAGAGAAATATTTTTTACAAATGTATTTAACTTGACATATAGTTATTCAGATTGTGGGAGTTACTGCCTTTTAAAAGACATTTGCCCTTTCTGTCATATTGTCCATTTCTCTTTGTCTCTATCAGGATTGGTAAACATGGTCCATGCTAAAAAACAATATATAGCTTTAAATTTTAGTTCCTTTCATTGATTATATGACAGAACAGGACCAGCAACTAAATTCTAAACTAACATTAAGACAAAATGAGCAAAATACTGAAAACTTCCAAGTGTTCACATTTATTTTCATCTCACAAAGCTTCTCTCTATTCAAATAAAGGTAGAAAATGGATAACAAAATCCAACATTGTGAGCAGGACTACTGTCTTTTGCTATTCATGGACTGCCTAAGTAGCCAGTAAGCAGATTGCTGAATCTCTTACTTTTACATAACTCAGAGAGAGTAGAGTTCTGTGTGGCAATGTTACAAACTCAGGGATGTAGCATTTCAAAACAGTAAATTGATTCACTACAGGCATGTTATTGAAATTTGTTAAAAATAGTAAAATTGACAAGTAAAATTAATCCCTTCTGTGATTTTCTTGGATACAATGAACTGTACTGTGAACTAGATTTGGCTCAGTATCTGGAAAGAGAGCCTGGTAGACCCTAGTGAGTTGATGAATACCGATGAAAACCTAGAGAGATTAAGAATATCTTCCTGTTCAGTAGCATTTGTTTTCTTCATTTTCAAAGCTCATTATATTGTTTTCTGTTTGTGAAAATAGTAAGGATGTTCCTAGTGGAACACATACTCGCTTAACCTCAAACCCAAATTATTTTACCAGTCTGTCTTTTTGGATTTTTAACACATTCTTGGTTGTATATTTGTCATACTTCATGGCAGTACAAAACACCATCTTTTCTTTCTGTGTTGTCTGTGTGCTCTTTATCTTATTAGCATTAAAAGAGCCCTGTGGCTAGAATATTAGGTGATCTTTATTCCTATTTAATTATATCAGTGAAAGAAAACAAACATTATTTTGAAAATGTAATTGAACTTAAAAGAAAAAAGAAATCTAATTACAGTAGGCAGTAAATGAGTATAGACCACTTTAAATTTTATTTTGAATGAGTTAAGTTTTTTAATGTAAGACTATTTCAGGTACAGTAGGCTACAAAATCAATGAAGTTTTGCAAGGCATAATTTGTTATCTATTATAATAGCTTTCACTGTGTAGCAGGTCAAAATGAGTTCTGTAGTTTTAAATTAGTTTTTTGGATATTAACAACTTAATGGCTGTGGAATTTCTATCAGGATCATGATCATTTTTTAAGCTTTAAGCATGCAATAAAGAGAGTTTTATATATAATACAAAAAGCTGGTCAAATTATTAAAAAAAAAAAAAAGGTTTTTTCCACTAGCAGAGAAGCAACAGAATTCATGAGCTATCAGAAAGCAGAACATTGGTACAAGGTACAGAATATTCCAAAAAGCAGGTTGCATTCATTATGTATTTCATCAGTAAGCACTGTTGGTACACTTCTGCATTTCAGTGCCAAGTGAAGTTCAATGCCAGTAGAAGGTCATTGGAGAATGAATGGATTCCAACACTACTATTCATTTATGAGCTATTGCTCATTTTACCACTTCAGCCTTGGGAGAGATAAATTTTATAATCCTGAAGTTATTTGGATTAGCTGCTTAGAACCTTTTTGTAAATTGTAATACTCTAAAGCACCTCATTTTTATGTTTTTGAGCTAAGAAGAACTTATCGAATAAAAACACTGCATACTGTACATGTGCCAGAGTAGCTCATGGGAGGTTTGAATACCTCTGAATGGCGTGGTGCCAGTGACATCTTGAGCTGACTGTGCTGTCTTAAAGTAACAATCTAGAAACACTTTTAAAGCTTAAAAAAAAATCTCAACTATAGAAAGCTTTTGCTATTTATAAGCAAAATAAAGAGAAGATATTTTAGTGCAGTGGGCCAGTAGGTATGAGATTATGAGGTTGCCTGCTTGACTCTTTCCTGAGATAACGTAATGAAAGGACGAAATGGGTGGGAGGGATGAAAAGGATGAAGAAACCCAATTGCCTAGACTTAGAACATGTCTTCTAGGAGTCTAGTTGCATCTCCTCTAGGTGACTTTGTTTTGAAAGGGAAGGTTCATGGGGATTGTTGCTTTTGGGGGTATTATGTAGCTGACAGTTATAGAAACAATGTGTTTACTGAAAGTAAAACTAGTACTGTGGTAACTACATTGTTTTGCATCTAGTATTTATAGTGTATCAGTGAGGCCCAGTGGCACTGGCAATAAGTTAATGGATCCTAACAGACATAAGTGCAGGATAAACATTTGTTAGCAAAGAAGGAGATACTTTTTAAATGAAAAAGAAGCATTTAAGCCCCAAATGGAAAGTTATAGACTGCACAAAGTTTTCTCAATAACATCTGTCAAAATGGTGCTCTACTGACCTCTCTCCAAGCTGTCAATTTGTGGTTATGGCAAAATAAGGAAAGTTTTTAAGGCATGTATTTCTTCTTACAA